>CAUYQV010026567.1:0-71074 GCA_963574575.1 Galagoides demidoff | reverse complement strand
GAACAAACCGGTCTTCGAGCATTGGGTTCTATTCTCTGCTTTCTTCCTTAATTAACATTATAATTTCCTAGTTTCAGTTTGGGCTAGCAAGGACAGACAGCCAGTCTGTCTGCTTTATGTTTTTACTCTAAACAAGATCAATTGTATATGTGTTCTTCAGCCTTCACACTAAATTGTAATCTTAATGGTGACTTCCTAATGCTACTTCACTTCTTTGTGTATATGTTAAATTCTTACTGAATGTTTAAAAGTATATAAGATAATCGGTAAAGTTTCGCCGGGCCGCCGACCAGAGCGAGTCTCAGCCTCCCTTTATCATCTCATCTGCAGTTCCTTCTCCCTGCGTCTCTGATCAGAAGCTCCAAAGAACCTACAACAACACATACAACTTCTTTTTATTTAATTTCCTTGGGATTGTGTCTTTTTGCTGTATGTATATTCATACCAAATGTTCATTACTTGAGCTAGTCTGAATTAGTTCTTCTTCACAAACTATTATTTCAGATTAAAAAAAATACTCCCCAAGAAATTGAATGAAATTGTTTTTGAACAAAGTAAAAAACTAAAGGAAGAATCATAAAAGATCACTTTTCTTTTCCCAGTTCCACCCACTATCCGTATGGAAGCTTGTCAATTGTTACTAGAATCACTTTAGGTCCACAAACAGTTTTTGTGAAGATTGAGATTGCTAAGATAATGATAAATATGGCAAAAGTATGTTTCTTCTCAAAGTGCAAAGCAGGAATATTTATAGGCTCTTATAGGCATACCCAGTAAATATTTTTGCTGTTTGCTTGTTATTTTATTTTTTACATGATTTTAATTATAAAAGTTTAATGTAAGCAGTACACAACCAGACAAGGAAAATGATGGTATGAAAGTTATTTTCAAACAAAAGGGTATTTGTAATAAGAAAAACAGCCTAAGGAAATATATTTGGTATCTAAAAGTATTTGCCCACATCTGCATTTTGCTTGAGCTTTTATAAATACAAATCCCTCTTGATAAAAAGTGCATCTGTTAAGCTGTGATTTGTTTCTCTAGCTATTGAGTTAAGTTTCTTTTCTTAATTATTGCTATCTGAACTTCTGTTCCTGGTGTCCTGTACAATAGCCGTGGCTCACAGGAGTTTAGCGTTGCGTTGTTTCGTTCCTTTGTTCCCATTATCCTTGATTTTTAATACTTTTTAAAAGTCTTACTGTGCCTTCTGTACATTATGTTTTTCTCCTCCAATTAGAATCATTTTTCTTCTATGATTTGAGTCCAATTGTTTTTATTTTTAATTATGTAGAAAAGACAGATGAGTAATACATTCTCAGCATAAAAATATAAACTAAAGAAGTAAAAATAAAATTATGAGTATAGTAGACATAAATAGCAATGGAATCAACAGTAGAAATATGGCAACAAACAATAGCAGCCTTAAGAATAAATTTATAATTATGTCTCTCCTTTAAACTGATGGAGAAAAATATTTTTTCCACTTTCTTTTTTCCGATTCCACCAAGTATCCATATGGAAACCTGTAAATTGTTACTAGAATCACTTTAGGTCCACACACAAAGTAACTCCCAGTCAATCTGATTAGCAAATCATGCTATTGGGTTAGTGAAGCTTTGAGAAAATTTAATAAGGGGATTTCTGATTTAATTAATTCTTTTGCTCAGCGTATTATGCCTCATAAGTTCACATAGCAAGGCTCCAATGCGAAAATCTATGTACTCCTGGACACTTCATTATGTAATGTGAAGGTATGTAAGAATTGCTCTCAATGTATTTTTAGTAAGCTTATTTTTGAAGAAATTATAAAACCAGGAGGATAATCATTAAATAGACTGTTTTGATGATTAATAAAATTCAAAATGTAACAATAAAATTGGTCAAAGTCCATTATTTCTGGACACAGTATAAAGGGAACACATTTATATGTTCTCTGAGGCACATGAATAAAAATATTATTGCCTTTTGCTTTTTAATTTAAAATAAAATTTGTATGTAATAAAGTAATTTATTTATTATGGCTATCTAGGTTATTTATATATACCAACACATGTTTCAAAAAGAAGGGATATTTGCACTTTGCTGCTTCCATCTCTGCATCTCTGACTAAATTCACATATGTTCTTTGTTGCTTCAGCTTAGGTAAGCCACTCTTGGGAGCAGTGACCCTTTTACCAACCTTCAGGCTTAGCTGTCTGGAATCTTTACCTTTCACCTAAGTTCTCTCGACAAAGCTCCTTGCTGTTTCTCTGTAATTGAGCTTAATCACATAGAGCATCCTAACCCTTTGACTTTGACTACATAAGGCTTCCAGGCTGCTACTCGATTTTCATGAGCTTAGGGAGCATGGAGAAATTCATTTTTTAATACTCTTAGTCAACACTAAACAGGTTTCCAGGTTCTTTAGCAGTAGAGATTAGCTTTCTAGATTGCAGATGATTCTGCTTGCGTATATTCCCATCTTCATGCTTACAGAATTCTATTTTTCTTGTTGTAATTTTATTAGCTTCAAATAGAAAGATGAAAGTAAGTTAAAAACAAGAGACATCTTTTTGGTAGTCAAGACTACAACTTGTTTCCAATTCAGGGTAGACTTGATCATGTGGATCTGTAGGAAGTCCTAGTAAATATCTAAAAAGAATAGTTTAGAATCCAGTGTCAATTTAAATAGTTAGAATGAGGACCGTAAAAATTGCTGGAGAAAGTTTACTCCACACATAATTAAAGGCAATTTAAGTAAACTTCATTAACTTGCTGTCCCTAAGTGTTTACCTCCTATGCATCCAGGAACAAGTTTAACAGTAAGTTTTATTTATACAGAGTAGTGAATTCTCTATAAGATGTTACTATATTAAAAAACTAAAATTAAGGAGACCAAAAACAGTTACACTCACTGAAATATCAGAGAAGATTCAAATATATCTAAACCAAATACCTTAAAATTACTCAAATTAAAAGTGGTAAAATACATTTTCTAAATGTATTAGAAATGACAGTACGTGACATCCTTTATATGAAGAGATGTAAAGTTTAAAGGATCCCAATCTTCTCTACTTTTGTTTGTGTACAGTTTTTTTGACTTTTTAAAATAATTTTACACTGAATGAAGAAGATCTGAGAAAGATATCCAGTGTAAACATTTGATTACCTATGTCTACTACTAGATAAATATCAATAAGATAATTTTTGCTGATTTTATGTTAAAATCATAAATTTTCTAGTTTTCAAATCAAATTACAGATACGAAGTCTTTTAAATAAGGAAAGATAAGAAATTGTTCTTCATTACTATACTTAAAAAAGCTTTGACTGATATCATTCAGATGTGAGCTAGAATCATTACTCTGATATTTTTAATTGAATTACTTATAAAACTAAGAAAAATAATGGTATTTATCCTGTAGGTTTAGGTCTTTGTGTATGTAAAAATAGCACAGTTTTGACAAGTTTATGCTAAATAATTAATAAATATTATTTTCTCCTCACAATACCTTCCCTGTCTTCTTGTTGAAACAGAATACACCATGGTAAAAGTGTTCAGCTCAATCTACAAGGTAAATAAAGACAAATAGTACCTGATCTCACATCCATGTGGGATGTAGAAAAATTGACCTAAAATAAGCAGAGAGCAGAATGGTGATTAACAGGGGCTAGGTGTCACATAAATGAGAAAAAGTTGGTAAAGGGGTAGAAATTTTCAATTACAAGGTGAACAAGTGGGCGGCTCCTGTGGCTCAAAGGAATAGGGCCCTGGCCCCATATGCCAGACGTGGCGGGTTCAAACCCAGCCCCGGCCAAAAATAAATAAAAAATTTAAAAAATAAATTAAAAAACAAAAAGATGAACAGTTAGGGTAATCTAATGTATAGTATGGGAAGTTGATGGACATGTTAATTTAATTGTGAAAATTATTATACAATATATGTTAACAAATCATATTGTAAACTTGAACATCTATATTTTTCAATTAAATAATTTTATATAAAATATTAATATGCACTCAATTGTTTAGATAAATGAGAATTAAATGCAAATGTAAATAGAAAAATACTTATTGTATTGGAAGAAGCAATTAATTATTTAAAAAACCAAGTAGCCCATACACATGTAAAAATTTACATATGCCATTAACATTTGCAAAGACTTTATAATGAAAACAGATTCTGCTTTCTTTGTGTAACACCTGATAGTTCATGTTGAGGCTCCCTCTTTGTTCTTTTTCATATCCTTCTATTCATTTTTTTATTTGATATACTTAATTTCTTCTCCATACCCAATAGAGTCTAGTAAGTAGACTTTTTTCTAGTATGTAGAAGAAAAACTTAAAATTTTCCAGCAGAAATTGAAACAAAAACATCAGATTGGAAATTTGACATAAGAAAAACTGACTTTGAAATTGTGTTCTAAAAATAAGAACAATTTGGACACAAAGTGCTTGGTAGCAGAGGTTCTAAAGATCAATTTGCACTCTTTTCAGACTAACAGGAAATGATTTATAAGAAAGGAAATAAAACTAGAAATTATAATGAGGGAAGTCTAACGGGTTCAAGGGGAAAGAGAGAAAAAGAGAGATCTGATGACCTAGGAGAAAAAAAGATGAGGTGAAGAATTATCTATGAGGCTTTCTGTGCCAATCATCATACTTCCATTAGTTAGAGGTTTATCATGAAATAAACACAGAACAAGAAATCAGGTATGTAATTTAGCCTGAGTAATAATTTGGATATTTCAAAAAATGTTCTGAGTGAGATCAGGCGTATTTGTCTTTCTGTGCTTCACTTCACTTAACATAGTGTCTTTGGAATTTCTCCATGTCATCCTAAAAGGCATAAAAACCACTGTGTGTAGATACCATGTTTTCCTTATCCATTCATATATTGATGGACATTGCAATTTACTTATTGTGTGTGATACTATCTGAAGTACTCAATATCTGGACATGTCTGTATATTTCAATGTCCACGTAAAGGGATCGGGAATTTTTATACTTCTTAGAAAGAGCTCAAATTTAAAATGACAAGAAAAATAATCAGAAATTAAGAACTAAAAGCACTTATAGGTTGTAAGTGCTTTTAGTTTTTAAAAAGTACAAGAGATTGAGTGAATTTGAGAAAACATAACTTTGACTCCTTCTTGGTATGATGCTATGTATCAAGGATAGCACAGCTAGTAGAAAAAATAAAAATTAGAGGTGCATTTCCTTTTAGACCAAAATAGCAAACATGAGTTAAGAATAACAGTTTTGCTATACGTTTTTAGAAGATAAGATTTTTTTCTGCTTTACAGCTACAGTAATTTAAAAAACTCCCATTCTGAGATAAGGCATTGCAGAAGTTTATTAAGAAACCCTCAATAGATCACCTGTGAGGAAGTGAAGAAGGTCAATTTGGGAGGACTTGAAGGCGTGTCCAACCTTTTTCATTCTTTTCTGCCTCCCACTATAAGAATTGCTTTGGGACACACATTAAACACACAAACACTAACAATAGATAATGAGGAAAAAATAGGTCTGTGCATTATTTTTGTTTATCTCACACCACAGATAAACAAAACAGTCCTCTTATATTCTGCACATGGCCCATGGGCTACAGGTTAGACAGCCTTGATTTATAGTTTCCCAGGAGGCCTTAGCCAATCATACAGGGCAGTTAGGAGGTACGGCTTTTCTGAGTTGTTCCAAATAGAGGTAAAACTACTGCTTTAAATTCCTATGTCATTGGACACTGATTGGCTGCTGAGTGGGAATGGAACTTTGAGCTAGGGTAGATCCCTTTGGCCAAAGCAATTCCAACTGACATTTGAAGCTATAATCCATCAGCAGCCATATTGCCTAGTGTTAGGGGATATATTTGCCCTAAAGAAGAACTGGACAGAACACTGCAGTGTCTGCTGCAGGAAATATATATGTTAGAAGGAGATAAATCATTCAGAGAAAGTTGAAGTAGGGCAAAAACATCTCTTGTGACTGCAAGGGTCAGGTTGTGGTAAAATGAGGTCCAGGAACAAAATGATTTTATGACACATGCACATCTTGAATGCTGGACATACGTACATGCTTTTTTCCAGAAAAAAACTATCACAATGTTAGTAGCACAGAAAAGTTCTCAGTATATAATTTCTCTCCTAATCACTATTTTTATATCATAATGCTCACAATCAGTTAATGAGGAACAGACCTAATGGAATACTCAGGGTACAGCCTCCTAAGTTGGACATGGCATTTTCTTTTGTAGCCTTTTGATAACAAAAATACCAGAGGTTCGTATTTCTGGGTGCCTAATCCAATTAATTGCATTTTGTTTTCCCATGAGATTCCATGAGAATCTTTCTGGGAATGAAGTGTTGCACAAAATAAATATTTTAGTATTAGACTTCTTTTGAAGTCCTGATCCTCAGGTGACATGGCAAGAGCTTGGGCATTTAAGACTTTATTTTTTTCCATTGTGAATTATGACGATGATCATTGCATAGGGCAGTTTTAATGGTAAAAAAAAAAAGAGATATGTTATGTATTTAGCACAGTACATTACACACAGTAAGCATTCATAAATGGTATATTTATATTAGTAGTGGTGGTTGAAGGAGGGACATCTATGGAAATAGTAACAAGATTGCCTTCATTCACTTTCAAGCAAACTCTCTCAGCAGACACTTTATGGGAATAAATTTACTATAAAAGAACTGAATTAAACTGATGAAGCATACGTAGTTTTAAAATTTTGTCTAATGCCAAACTGTGCAGTGCTACCAATTACCAGCTTTTTTTCCACTTTCACATTGGTTCCTTATAGTCAGTAGATTCTGAGTTATGCATATATGTTTGTAAATCAATTAAAGCTATTGTTAAATTTAGCTGTATTCTGAACTTGCCCAACCTGTTCAAAATGTAGCACAGGTTATGTAAAGTTAAGAAACAAATACGCATATGGAAACTATCAGGGAACAAATTTGAAATATGAGCAGGACAGGTGATGCATGCATGTTACCATGGCAACCCTAGAGGAAGACTTTATTTCAGTGCTTAGCACCAAACCAAAGAAAATTTCCTTTCTAAACCAATGAGTCAGTGATAGAGGCACCTACAGAGTCTATCATTTGAATTTAAGGAACCAGAAAACTAATTTGATTTTTGATTTCTCTGGGGAAAAAATTGGACCTTATTACCTGAAAAATAAACAAAGTAGTTATTATGAATGATTTATTTTGAATGAATCACCAAAATGTAAATGGAATAATCTTTGGGAAATAAAGAGACCCCGGGTAGTAACTGCTTGAAGTAAAAAGGAGCAAACACAAGTGAGCAGGTACTTTCATCAGTTTCCTAGGGACAGAAGAATTAATCATTGACTCTAAAAGAAAATTTTCCATTTTCCATTTAATATTACCTAAAGACTTATGAAGCCAAGTGAAATGTAATTTATGAAGTTAGAGGATTTCATTCAGTTATTTTAAGGAGAATTTTAATTTTAACCTTTAATGGTGTTCCCTCTCTTAGTCCCCCCAAAAATAATTTCTGAATTTTCCAATTGTTGATTTTGATTTCCTATGAACTAGACAGTAAATAGAACATTTACTATTAACATTATTTGAAGATTAGTATAGAATTAGCATATAACTTTCTCTTGGACACAGATCATGTATTAATCATTTTTATATGGTGCTGAGAATATAATAGTTATTCAAAATATGTGTACTTTAAAGACTGAATGTAGACTTTTGGGACACCTAAAATGTTTGAAGTTTTCAGAAATAGCTAAATAAAATGACAAACAAGAAGTCTGTATTATGAACTATGTTTTTATGTATACTTATATCTGGACCATTCATATTCCAATTGTATCTCCCGCATCATACAGATACATATCCTCAAACTAAGTTATTGGCACAAGATTTTTATATTTAAGGTTATTTAGGATATATGAGACAAACATGTACCCCCTACACTGATATCCTGAGAAGTTGATAAGCTACAAGTCTCTTACTAAACATCATCCTCACGGAGATGAAAATTTCTTTTAAGAAAGGAGTCATTTGCCAATTTTGTCCATGAACTAGGGAAACCTGACTTGGACAATGAATTGTTTTACAATCTGCAGAGAAACATGAATGTGTACAAATCTGCAGAAAAATCTAATTTAATCTAGATTAAGAATACATCATTTATTTTGCGGCAGATGTGTATCTCCTATAGATTTTATTTTATGGAGAACTCCGGGAATCAAGAGTCCCTGTTATATGCATTTTTCTTACTGGGAAAGCACCACCGTATAGTAGTTGCAGATTCAGTGAGAATATTGTATGCTGAAGGCTACACCCCCACACTAGGAGGGTACTGCACTTGAGCTACTGCCTCAGCAGGGCCCTCAATACATGTTCCCAATGCGCTATCAGGCCAGTAGATTCTTATTTTTACTTTTTTGTTTGAGGATACCCAGTTTTCCAATTGTTGAAAAGATTATTTTTTATTTATTTCTTTTTTCTTGCTACCAGGGTCCTCTCCTTGTTTGACTATTTTATGCCTTGGAGTACTTTTATTTGGTTTTAAGTTATGTGATAATCTTTTACCTTCCCATGCCTGAATATTTCTATCCTTCTCAACTTTTGGAAAATTTCCATTACTCTTTTGTACAAGATTTTTATTCCTCTCATGTGGCTCCCTCTGAAAAACCAATAATCCTAGTGTGTGCTCTTTTGAACTAGTTCTTTATAACCTTTAAGTGCTATTCATTCACTTTTTATTTTCTTTTTGTTTTGACTGTGTACTATTCAGTATCCTGACTTCAAGCTCTCTTATTTTTTCCTCTATTTGATCCACTTTACTGTTGAAACCCTTTGATGTATTTTTTCATTCAGCAAATACATTTTTTATTTCCAGGATTTCTGATTGCTTTTTTATTTTTATTTCAATATTTTTGCTAAACTTCTCTAGTATTTTGATTTTACTTTCTGTGCTGTTTTAGATATCATTGAGTCCCTTTAAAATTTTTATTTTGAATTTTTGATTAGAATGTTCATCTTTCAGTCTTGTTAGAGTCTGTCACTGGCCCCTTGCTCTGTCCATTTGGGGAGGTTCTGGTTTCTTGTTTGCTATTGTTCTTGTCAATGTACACCTATGTCTTCACTTTGAAGGATTATTAATTCCAGTCTTCTCTGTCTGGCTTGTTTTATTTTATATTGGATATGTTTCCTTGTAGATTTCTTTGTGATACAACTATTGAGTCTTTTTTTGCTAGGTCACTGCTTCCGTTTTGGCACTAGATGGCACCTGAAACCCAGTTTTGCCTGAGCAATAACAAATTTAGGAGCACTTCCCATCCCAGATAGTGGAGGTCCCAAGGGGATATCCTGGCAGTTTAGGAAGGCTGGATGGGCTTTTTGGTATTTGTTAATTGTACCTTCAAAACAATGGTGTTGCTAGACAGTCACTCTGATGATAATAGTATGTTTTTTGACCAAGACATAGCAAAATTTCCCTAACTGAAGAAGTTAGTCCTATTTCCCCCCATACTGTATCTGGAAGTCCCTAAGATTATCTCCCCTCAGAAATTTTTGATGCTTCCTAATGGTTGAGACAGGAAAAAGTCTCCTACCAGGGAAACCAAGGTAAATGGGAAAGGTAGTTTTGCACCTTGATCTTACTTTTTCTAATGTAGTGGCTATGTGTTAAGAGAGAATTTTCTGCATATTTGGTGGCTGCATTTTGGGAAAAGGGTGGTTCAAACATAAAAGAATAGTTTCCTTATTATCTACTTGGAGCATTTTTATTTCTTCCCTTCACATTGGAGTTCTGAAATATTGCTCATGACAACTCTGTTGCTAAACATCTGTTTTTGGTTTTCTGGCTAAAGTGTGAAAGTGAAACCAAATGCTTCCACTCCATCATTTTAGTCTCTCATTGACCTATTTAGATTTTTATTTTTGACAAGTAAATTTTGGTTCTCTCTCTTTCTTGGAATAAGTCTATTGAATTGAAGTTTTATAATCTATATAGTTTTTCACATGTAATCCTCTTTTAAAATTTTTATTTATTTATTTATTTAATTTCTTAATTAATAATTTCTTGATTTCTTAATTTCTTAAGAAATTTCTTAAGGAATTTCTTTTTTTAAAGGAATTTCTTAATTCCTTAATTTCTGTAAGATCAGTTGTACTGATTTCTCTGTCTGAGTTTTAGTAATTTGAGTCTAATATTTTTATATTCGAAATTCTAGTTGAGTTTTGTCAAATTCAAAATTGTTTTCTTTTTTTACATTATAACTTCGTTGCAACATTCAATTGAGATGTTTCCATTCTTTTTCATAAATTTTGAGTGGAAAGACATGATTTGATTTGATGTATAGTGTTTACTTCTACAAATTTCTTTCTAAGTATTACTTTCATTTCTGTCTTTTAGTAAGTTCTATTCGTTTTCATTCACCTTCAATTATTTCTGTTTTGATTATGAGTACTTTATGACCCATTGCATGTCAAAAAATGTGTTAATATCCAAATGTTTCTAATTTCTCAAATTTTTATTTTATTGATATTTATTTTTGTTCCACTGTGTTTGGGGAAAATATTATAACTTCTGTCCTTACTGATTTATCCTGTGAAAGATGTTTTTAATATTTTTTTTTCTTGTTGACATTTTCTTTTGTTTTCTTACGAATTATTTAAAATGGGGCTTTGAAAACAACAACTCTTGGCAACTATTGACAGTGTACTATTATTCACTCCATCAATTGTATCAAGTTTTGCTTCAGGTATGTTGGGACTCTGATAATATTTACATATTTTTTAATCATATGTTTTCCTATTAGATTGACTGCTTGATTATTATAATTTTTCTTTTTAATCATTATGTTTCCCTATTAGATTGACTGCTTAATTATTATAATTATTTCTGGTAATAATTCTGCCTAAAAGTCTATTTTATAGACTGTTAAAACAGCATCACATTTCTCTCTTTGGTTACAGTTTATATATTGCACCATTTTCTGTTCCTTCACCACCAACTGAGTTAACTGTGCATCTAAAGTGTTTTTTTTGTAGAAAGTATATGGTTATAGCATTCTTTTAATATTCACCTTGCCTATCTCTGAATTTTAATTTGAGCATTTAATTTATTTACATATATTTTCTCATAAAGCAAGATTTGCCTTTTTGTTTGTCTTTTTAAATTTGTTTCCTTTATTATCTATGCCTGTTTAGTCTTCTATTCTGCTGTTATAATTTTGTTTTGAGCTAAATAGTTAATTTTTTTTTGCAAACACCTTTGAAAGCTTTGTCATTTCTCTTATAACAATTATTTATATTTTAATGGTTGACCTTTGAACTGTAATTATCCTTTTTATGTGTAACAGCTATTATGGAAGTAAGCCAACTTACTCTTTAAAATGATGTCCAATACATATAAATAGATCTGTATCTTTCCCTTTATTTGAGTAACTGTTGTAAGATAATAAGATCTTTATGCATTACAAACCTATTAACACATTTACAATTATTACCTCATGCAATTATCTGAAAATGAATAAAAACCCTGTTTTAAATTCAGATAAATATAAAGGTATATATGATTAGGTTACATTCTTTCTTGTTTAATTTCAGATTAATGTGAGGTACAAAGGATTAGTTTACATAGTTTGCATTTCTAAGGGAAAATGATGGAATTGAAGCATATTCTTCCCAGTAAAAGTGTCACAAGGATGAAAAACACTGGTTTAAAAAAATATCATTCAACTTTTCATGCATGACCCATGTAGTTATATAATTTGTACACTTTATTTTTTCCTGTGGGATAAACTGAATTTTAAGTTTGTTTTGTGTGTTTATTTCAGGCTGATGGACATCATTTAGAGTTTTGGGGGGGACATTGGTCTGCTAGATACAATTTTTCTATTTTTATCATATGGAAATACCTTATGTTTTCTTTATTTTTTACTAATAGTTTTGCATGAGTATAGAATTCTTGGTTGACAACTCAGTTGTTTTTTGTCACCATTTTAAATATGGCAACTCATCACTTTCTGGACTCTAATGTTTCTGATGATAAATCAGTTGTTAATTTTAGTGTATTTTCTTGTTTGCCATGAGTCATTTCTCTCTTGCTGCTTTCAGATTCTTTCTTTGTTTTCTTTTGACAATCTGGTTTGGTGTATCTAAGTTTGAATCTCTTTGAATTTATCCTATTTAAAATTATTTCCTCTTTTATTCAAAATCTGTATCCAATTTGAGAAGTTTTAGGTATTATTTCTTTTTTATTTATAATTGACACACTGTAAATATACATAATAGTGGGGTAAAAAATACATGGTATAATAAACAAACTTGATTAACTTTCATATCCATCACTTTTAACATCTATCATGTCTTTGTGGCAACAATTTTCAAAATCTTCTCTTCTAGCTATCTTGCTATACTACTCTGTTATTTGCTATAGCCACTGTGTAATAGAATACAAAAACTTATTTTTTCTGTCTAACTGTAATTTTGTAGGGATTACTTATTTCAAAATACTTTCTTTCTCTTTCTCTTTCTTTTTCCTAACTCTGGGAATTCAATTTTGATTATAGAGATAGGGTTATGAAATACACAGGCCACTGTGGCTCTTTTATTTTTCTACAAGTTTTCTCCATCTCAGTCTTTCAGACTGCATAATTTTAAACAACTTCAATTCAAGTCTACTGATTCTCCTGCCTGTTCAAATGCTTTATTGAGTCTTTTGAGTGAATTTTTAGTTTCATTATTGTATTGTCTTACATCTAGAATTCTGTTTGTGTCTTTTCTATATATATCAGCTCATTATAAAAATACTCTGTTTTGCATGGCCTACAAACATATTAAAAAATGCTCACCATCCTTAATAATCAGAGAAATGCAAATCAAAACTACTTTGAGATATCATCTAACACTAGTAAGATTAGCCCATATCACAAAATCCCCAAATCACAGATACTGGCATGGTTGTGGAGAAAAGGGAACAATTCTACACTGCTGGTGGGATTGTAAACTAATATGTTCCTTTTGGAAAGACATCTGGAGAACACTTAAAGAACTGAAAATAGACCTGCCATTTGATGCTATAATTCCTCTATTAGGTATATATCCAGAAGGCCAAAAATCACACTACATTAAAGATATTTGTATCAGAATGTTCATTGCAGCCCAATTCATAATTACCAGGTCATGGAAGAAGTTCAAGAACCCATCGATCCATGAATGGATCAATAAATTGTGGCATATGTACACCATGGAATACTATGCAGCCATTAAGAAAGATGGAGACTTTACCTCTTTCATGTTTACATGGATGGAGCTGAAAAATATTCTTCTTAGCAAAGTATCCCAAGAATCGGAAAAAAAGTATCCAATGTATTCATCCCTACTAGGAAACTAATTTATAGCTTTCATAGGAAAGCTATAACTCAATTTTAGCCCAGGAATATGGGGAGAGGGGAGAGGGTAGGGAGGGTAGAGGGGAGGGTGGGTGGAGGGAGGGTTATTGGTGGGATCACACCTATGGTTCATCCTATAAGGGTACAAGTGAATTTCTCTAAGTGTAGAATATAAACATCTTAGCACAATAACTAAAAAAAAAGACATAAAGGCTATGTTAACCAGTTGGATTAAAGTATTTCAAATTGTATACAGAAACAGTACACTGTATCCCCTGATAGTGTCAATGTACACTGCTATGATTTAATAAAAAAATAAAAAAATACTATATTTCATGAATTTTTTATACATTCTTTATTTTGATATATTTTTGTTTACTTTGACTATATTTATAACAGCAGGCTTAAAGTCTCTGTTTAGTAAGTACAATACAACAAGTGTAATTCCTAATGGATGTTCACATTAAGTATCTTTCCCTCTTCTTAATTTTTTCTCAATCTTTTTGAATATTTTTGTTTGAGATTCATTGAGGGTGCAACAAAATAGGTTACACTGACTGGATCTGTTATACAAAGTCCCTCTTATAATTGTGTTCCACCCCCAGGAGCTATTCCATACACCATGACCCCCAGCCTCTTCCACCCTCTCCTTTTCCTGATCTCTTATTTCTCTACCATCCCCTTGTATCAGCTCATTTACTGCCTTTATATTAGAATTGAGTCCATTACATTCTTGCTTCTCCATTTTTGTGATGCCTTGCTAAGAAGAATATGTTCTATCTCCATCCAGGTTAATTCGAAAGATGTAGTCTTCATGTTTTTTAATGGCTGAATAGTATTCTGTGGTATATATACACCACAGCTTGCCAATCCATCCTGGGTTGGTGGTCATTTAGGTTATGTCTACATTTTTAGGATTAAATTAAGCTGTGATAAACAGTTTAGTGCAAATGTCATTATGATAAAAGGTTTTTGTTGTTGTTGTTGTTGTTGTTTTTTATTCTGCTTAGATGCCTAGAAGTGCAGGATCAAATAGGAGTTGTAATATGAGTTCTTTGAGGATTCTCCATTCTTTCTTCCAAAAACTTTGTATTAGTTTGCAGTCCCACCAGCAGTATAAAAGTGTTCCCTCTTGCCACATCCGGACCAACATCTGCAGCTTTGAGAATTTGTGATGTGGGCCATTCTCACTGGAGTTAGGTGATTTCTCATGGTAGTTTTTATTTGCATTTCTTTGACAATTAGAGGCAATGAGCATTTTTTTTTCATGTTTGTTAGCCATTTGTCTCTTTTCTTTAAAGAAGGTACTTTTCATGTCTCATGCCCAGTGATATATGGGATTGTTGGGTCTTTTTTTGTTGATTAATTTGAGTTGTCTATAGATCCTAGTTATCAAGCTTTTGTCTGTATATGTATATGTATATGCAAATATACTTTCCCATTCTTAAGATTCTCTATTTGCTTTGGTTGCTGTTGATCTCAGTTCTTGGAATAGATCTGTTCAAGAGATTTATTTCTTCTTGGTTAAGTCTAGGGAGAGGCTGTGATTCCATTGATCCATTTGCTCCACATTATGAATTTCTGGGCATAGAGTTT
This sequence comes from Galagoides demidoff, assembly GCA_963574575.1. Classification (NCBI taxonomy): domain Eukaryota; kingdom Metazoa; phylum Chordata; class Mammalia; order Primates; family Galagidae; genus Galagoides; species Galagoides demidoff. The sequence goes on along the minus strand of CAUYQV010026567.1, from coordinate 56,103 downwards.
CTTGTAGTACTCAGAGATGATCTCTTGTATCTCTGTGTCATCTGTTGTTATTTCTCCCTTATCATTTCTGATTATGATTATTAGAGAGTTTACATTTCTGTTTTAGTTAACCTGTCCTAAGTTTATTGATTTTATTAATATTTTTCTGAAAAACCAACTTTTTGTTTCATTAATTTTCTGAATGATTCTTTTGTTGTCAATTTCATTCATCTATGATTTAATTTTGGTTATTTCTTTTTTCTACTTCATTTTGGGATTAGATTGTTATTCTTTCTCTAATTCCACAAAATTGTTCATGAGTTTGTTTATGTGCACTCTGTTTTTCAAATTTAGTCATGTAATGTGATAAATGTCCTTCTTAACACTGCTTTTGCTGGATCCCACAGGTAACCTGTGCCTTCATCATTATATTTGAAGAATTTAACAATTTCTTTTTTTATCTCTTCCTGAAGCCAACTATCATTTAGCATAAGGTTGTTTAATTTCCACATTTTTGTGTGAGGATAGAGGTTTTTGTTGAAGTTCAGTTCCTCCTTTATTGCCTTTACTAACAAAATACAAAGTATAATTTCTATTCTTTTAATTTTGAGTTTGATTTGTGTCCCAGGATGTGGTCTATTTTGGAGTAGATACCACAGTCTGATAAGAAAAATGTATATTCTTTAGCTTTGAGATAATGTGTTCTGTATATGTTTATTAATCCCATTGGTTCTAGGGTTACATTTAAGTCCCTTGTATCTTTGTTTAATTTCTGTCCAGTTCTGTCAGAGGGGTGTTAACGTCCCCCAAAATTCCAGTATGATAGGATATCACATTGCTCAGATTCATCAAAGTCTCTTTCATAAATCTGGGTGCATTTAAGTTGGGTGCAAAAATATTTAAAATTGAAATGCCTTCTTATATTGTTCCTTTGACTAATATAAAGTGTCCATCTTTATCTTTCTTAACTTTAGTTGTTTTAAATTCACTTGTATATGAAAATAAGATTGTTATACCTCCTTTATTCTGATTTCCATTTGCTTGAAATACTGTTTTCCATCCCTTCACCCTGAGTCCGACTCCTGATGACAGCATATGGATGACTTGTGCTTTTTTATCCAATCAGCCAGCCTATGCCTCTTCATTGGGGAATTCAAGCCATTAACATTTATGGAGAGAATTGATAAGTATGGTGGAGTTCTATTCATCTTATTTTCTGAAAGTTCATTCTGTGGTTTTATCCTTTATGACATTGTGGAAGCTAAGTTTTAACCTTTAGCTTCTGGGTGTTTACTTTGCTGGTGCTCCATTGTGATGGTCAGTGTTGAGAATAGCTCTAAGTATTTCCTGTGGAGCTGGCCTTGTTGTGGCAACTTTCTCCTTAGTTTTTTTTTATTCTCAAAAGATTTTATTTCTCCATCAATTTTGAAGGTTAGTTTTGCAGGATACAGAATTCTGTGTGGAAAATTGTTTTAAGAATGTTAAAGTTGGATGACCATGTTCTTCTGGCTTGAGAAGTGTCAGTTGGAAAGTTGAAAATTCTGCTGTCATCCTAATGTCTCTGTCTCTTGGTGCTTAATCCTGGCTGCTTGCAGAATTTTTTCTTTCATCTTGACTTTGGACAGGTTCATTACAGTGTGCCTGAAAGAAGCTCTGTTTGAGTTTAGATCACCTGAGATTCAATATCCATCTGAAAAGAGTGTGTCTAGGTCTTTAGTAAAATTTGGGAAGTTATGATTCATTATAGTCTCTAGTAGGGCTTTGGGACAATCTTCTTCTCCTTCAGAAATCCCTATTGTTCGTATGTTTGAAAACTTCATGAAGTCTTATGGTTCTCTAGGAGCCTGTTTTGCTTTCTGTCTCTTCTTTTCTGCCTCTTTAACTATCTGGGTTAACTCGAAAACTTTATCTTCTAGCTCTAAAGTTCTTTCTTCTCCATGGTCAAACCTATTTTTGATACTTTCTACTGCATCTCAACATTCTCTGATTGTCTCTTTCATTCCCTTAAGCTCCACCATACCTTTCTATATTCTATATATCTCTTGTTCAACTTTTGGTTCTCTTTCCATTTTCTCTTCCATTCCTTTTATTGTCTTTATCATCCAGAATTTTAATTCCCTTTCTGTCAAATCCATTAACTCTTTATAGGTGTAGTCATCTGCAATAGCACCTTCATGGTCCCTTGGGATAGTTGCTCTGTTTTGTTTTTTCATGCTACCTGAATTTTTCTGTTGGTTCCTCCTCATGTCTCAGGTATTTGTTTTTCTTGTTCATCTCCTTGTCCTCTTTTTTCCTTCTCACTTATTCCTTTCCTTCAAATTATCTTGTCTGAGATTAGATCTTGAAGTGTCCTCAGACTGAACAAAGCCATACTCTTTCTCAAGAAAAAAAAAATGGAGTCCTTGCTCTTGATCACAATATATTGCAAGATGTTGCCAGGACACCAGGTGGCACTGTGGTTTTTTTTAGGAGACAGAGAACATAGCCAGCAACCTCTGTGGTTCTGATTCCAAACTTAGTTATCCTAGGTGATTGCCTGATTGTGTCCTCAGCATTCAGACCCTGCTGGTTTGGGATGTTAAAGCTCCCAAGAATCTTTTATGGGCAGGCCTTACAGTGTCCCCTGACTCCAGTTCCTGTGGGGTAAGGGAGACCAGCAGCCTGTCTGAAGAGTGGAGTTCTGATCTTAGCAGATAAAATTAAGATGACTGTGCTTTAGACCTCTGTTAAGACCTTCTCATGACCTTTCCAGAATGACAGCCCCGTGGACATCCAGACCTTCTAAGTATGGCTGCATTGGCAGTCATCAAACCTATGGTGAATCCACTCCAAATGGTATTCAAATCTGGTTGCTGTATACTGTTGGAGTCCACTCACTCTTCCTAGCTTTCCACTCTATGTACAGATTCCCCCAACAACTGAAAATTCCAGAAAGACTTCCTCTCATCCTGGACCTCCATGGGAGGCTAGCCAATCCCAACAGGTCACGATCACATACCTAATTCATCAAATTTCTACTGCTCTGGATAATCCTTTGTGTGTTCCCATGGTAAGATCCCTGCACATGGTATGGATGGGTTCTGTCTTTTTCCCAAGTCATTCTAAGAGAGTTCTTCTAAACAATCCTTGTGGTCTGCCATCTTGTTGTGTCCCCTGTTTTTCTGCCTTTTACAGTGTACCTTTCTGTGCTGTTTAGCTTTGCTTATTTTGTGTATGTGTGAATTGTCATACATTTTTGTGAGAACAATTATTGATTACAGCACAATTGAAATAATAAAGTGTGGTGAATTTTGAAAATCAAAACTCCTTCTTTCCCAATGTAGTTTTTGTTGCTGTTTTGTTGTTGTTGTTTTCCTTTTCATTTATTTATTAAGTAACTTTATTCTTTTTCTGTAATGATTGTTCAAATAATACCTGCAGAGAGATTTCCTTAAAGTCATTAAATCAATAAGTCTGCAAGTTTTGTTGAGGGGTTATACACACATGTAAATTTGGAGTTACTTTTCAGTGTTCCAGTGAGTAAATTATACATTTTTTTTTTTTTTTTTTTTGAGACGGAGCCTCAAGCTACCCCACTCTGGGTAGAGTGCCATGGCATCACAGCTCATAGCAACCTCCAACTCCTGGCCTCAAGTGAGTCTCCTGCCTCCGCCTCCCAAGTAGCTGGGACCACAGGCGCCCGCCACAACGCCTGGCCATTTTTTGGTTGCAGCCATCATTGTTGTTTGGCGGGCGGGCTGGGGATTCGAACCTGCCACCTTAGGTGTACGTGGCTGGCGCCTTAGCCGATTGAGCCACAGGCGCCGAGCCAATCAGACTATTTCAAATGCCACAAAAGTCTGCATTTTCATCAAGATATATCAGTTATCTAAACATCAAACAAACAAATAAATAACAACAACAAAAGAAAAACTTTCTTTGTGTTGTTTAAAGTCCTTGGTTACTTTTGGGAGTCATAATCATTTTGACATTGACATTTTTCTTATTGTTCTCACTCTTACTGGAGGAACAGATTTTTACATGTCCCTCCTTACTTTGCCACTTTACTGGGTTGCTAGTGTCTCCCAAGAGAAATGCATTCATTGAAAAGACAAGTGAAATTAAATTGATAATTAATAAGCTTTTATTTATTACCATATCTGAAATTGAATGAATGGAACCACAGAGCTGACACACAGATAAGTACATGAGATTTATAATAAATAAATGATCTAATAGTGAATACTCATTCATTATTGATTATTTGTTGAATAATCAGTAATGATTTTTTTTTAAGTCGAGGAGTTTATTAAGGGACTATGAGGCACAGACACCCAAATTGACAGAAAGAAAACTCTGAAAGTATCCTTCAAGGCAGTGAGGGTCTGGCCTTGACCTCCGCAAAATGACAAGAGACTGGTGGGTTAGTAACAACATTCTCTGGCAGCAACATTGCCAGAGGATGAGTGTCTGCTGCCTCCCCCCACCACCAAAGATGCAGAAGAGAAAAAGACTGTTTATAGATTCAGTGCAGCGGCAATGAGAGGTGAAGAAAGTCTGAGAGACAAAGAAAGAAATGTGGTGAGCACTTTGACAAAGAGTTCTAGGATTTTGGCTCTGAACACCTCAAATACGTTGGCAAGTAGTTTGATAAAATGTTACTGAAAAGGTAAAATGCCTAATGTTGTTTCCGAGAGTTCCCCAGAACTTCTCTCTACAAAGCACATCACACCCCTAGATGCATATGGCAGAGCCCATATGCATTATTTGTTGAATAATCAATAATGAATGGGCATTCATTAGAGATTACTAATACCTGATTAAATTAGGTATTAAAATGTTATGAGAACGCAGGGAAGAAAAGTCATATCTGCGTAGGGTTTGGAAGAAATTTTTTTTAAATTAAAAAAACAACAGAACTTAGATGTGAAGAATGATTAGTAGTATATCAGTTAAAGGAAAAGATAAAGAATATTTCCATCATGAGAATGTCCCCTGCTAGTTTCACAAAACATAAAGGCTTATACATTTGTGATAAAAAAAGACACATCTATTATAATGTTTCCCCAAAATCAATATAAAATATATTAATAGTAACATTAAGCATATTTATATAATTGTTCTTAATAAAATATGGCAACATATATATTGTAATAACTTTATTTTATATTTATTTTATTTTTTCAAGTTTATTTTAATTAAGTATTAATTTTTCACAGTCATATACAATGAATTTATAAAATACGGGAGCAAACTGTGCATTCAGGTCTTTTAACATGTCTGATTCAAACATCAAAAAATCAGAATGACTTGCAATTTACAAGGAAAGGCATAATCTTCAAAATATGGGGACACACACGCAGACAGAAGTACAACCACATGCAGGGGATGAACTGACCAAAAATAATGATGCTTAGAGAAGCTTGTTCAAAGCCATAAATGCTGCTGAATTTATTTAGTGGGTTTTTTCCCTCTGCCATTATATACCTGTAAAAAAAAGAGAGACAGTGATATAATTCTTCTGTATTACACAAATACAATATATAAGAACAAATAGGTATTTTATTTATTCTTTATTTTTATATTTTCTGGCTGGGCCTGGGTTTGAACCCACCCCTTGTGGCATATGGGGCCAGTGCCCTACCGTTTTGCACCACAGGCACTGCCCATAAACTGGGATTTTAATATAATTTGACTCAACAATATTATTTTTAACCACAGAGATGTGAAATTTATTAACCACAAGAAAACTGTCATTAGTAAACTATATTTGAAAAATTTTATAACAATAACAATATGGCAAAATACATTACCTGTGCTCACAAATGTGTACTATCCTGAATTCAAACATTTAATAATTCCTCCTTTCATTGCTTAAATCATGAATGTGGGAATTTGCTTTCTAGACATATGATAGCCTGGAGTCACAAAACAACCTTCCTGGGAATGAATCACTAAAATTGAGAGGTGTATTTTTTATTACTGTTGAGGAATAATTTACATATAATCAAATTCATCAAATCTAGGTTAGTAATTAGATGATATTTGATGAATTTAAAAGAGTATATATTGACTGCCATGATATGTCTATCTATCCATCTATAATGGAAAATACCAATTCTTGCATCTAATAGCAAGAATAAGAAACAAAAAACTGGCATTATGAATAAAATAAATGGATAAATTCACATTAACTATGGAGAATTTTACACATTATTAGAGATAACTAAAAAAAACTAGATAAATATCTGTAAGGGTAAGGACAATCTAAATGACACTATCAGTCACCTTAACTATTTTTTATGGTTTGCTGTAACTAACAGCAGAACATACTTTTTATAATATATATATATATATATATAAACACATGTGTATGTGCATATATAAATATGTGTGCACATATATAAATGTCTTTTTCTGCAACAACAATTAATTTCACCATGAATATTATTTTGAACATTTCTTATTGCACCTGTGTAAGTATTTCTCTAGGGTACATACTTAAGAGTAAAATTGTCTGATCATAATTTATAAACAAATTAAAATTCAAAGGACAAAGTGGTTGCATTAATTTAGTTCCATAGTGGGATACAACCATATGCTTTATCTTTTAAATGAGACGTATGGAAAATTAATGAATTAAGCCTCTAACTTTAGAATTGACCTACATAATGCTAAAGAATGTTAATTTATTTAATTACTAAGTCAATTTAACCAGGATATTTACTGAACATATTACTATCATTAGATTTTACATTCTTAATAAATTCTGACTTGTGAGCACTTTATATACAATATAGGAAGTTGTACCAAATTTCCCCATTATGGTGAAATTCAATTATTTATAACATTTCCTTTTGGTAAAATGCATACATGAACTTGTTGATTTGGTGCATTCTTGAAGTAGTACTATTTCACTTTGTTTTCTGTAGGGTTGCTTGATATTTCTCTTGCTGATTTGCTTTAGTCCTTTATAGTATGTTTATCAGACCTTTATCAGATATATAACGAACAAATATTCTCTCCCATTCTGTAATTTGTCTATTTGCTCTGTTGATAGTTTCCTTTACTGTGCAGAATTTTCACATGTGGAACCAACCCAAGTGCCCATAAATACATGAGTGGTTTCACAAAATGTGGTACATAGATATACAATGAATTACCACTCAGCCATTAAATATGGTAAACTCATACCTTGTGGAACAACTTGTATTGAACCGGAGACCATTCTGTAAAGTGGACTTTCAAGGAATAGAAAAAGAAACACATCCCAGGTACTCACTATTAAACTGGATCAACACCCATGTGCACATTTAGTAGTAAACTCAAGGGAAAGCAAGCAGGTGGCGGTAGGTGGGGAAAGGTAATTTTACACCTAATAGGTGCAATGACACTCTCCATGTGAAGGGCGCACTTAACAATTTGATTCAAACTAAACAAAAGCTATTATGCAGAGAAAGTATTTATACCCCTGTAATATCCTGAAATTTCAAAAGTTAAGTAAAAAGATAGGTGAATGGCTAACAAACATGAAAAAATGTTCCACATCTCTAACCATGAGGGAAATTCAAATCAAAACTAAAAAGTGGTATCACCTAACTCCAGTGAGAATGGCTTTTATCAAAACGTCCCAAAGCAACAGATGCTGACATTGATACGGACAGAAAGGAACACTTAGTTATACACTGTTGGGGGGACTGCAAACTAGCACAACCTCTACAGAAAGTCATATGGAGATACCCCAAAGAGGTAAAAGGAGACCTACCATTGGATACAACAATCCCAGGAATAAGGGTAATTTTACCAAAAAGACATGTAAATTTGAATGTTTATTGCAATACAATTCACAGTGCAAAGATGTTGAATCAACCTAAGTGCATATAGATACACAAGTATATTAATAAAATGTGGTATATTTATACCATGGAGTATAAAAAATGGTGAACAAATACATTTGCAGCAACCTAGATGGAAGTAGAGACCATGAGGTGATTCTTTTAAGTGAGGTTTCCCAAGAATGGAAAAACAAACACCACAGGTGACAAATACACTAATCAATGAAACCTGTGTGTACACTGGGTAGTAAAACTCAATGTAAAGCAAGCAGGTAGGAGTAGATTGGTACAATAGTACCTGTATAACAGGTACCATGCCTATCCAGGTGAGGGAAACATTTATAACTTTGACTCAAATTGTACAAGAGCAATTCATATAGCCAAAACATTTGTACCCCCATAATACTCTGAAATAAAGTAAGTATATAATAAATATATATGTATTCTATCTATCTATCTATCCATCCATCCATCCATCCATCCATCCATCTATTCATCTTTAGAGAGAGAAGAATAGAGAGAAACGCATTGTGTTGCCCTAGGCAGAGTGCTGAGGCATCATCACAGGTCACACCAACCTCAAACTCTTGGGCTTGTGTAATCCTCTTGCCTCAGCCTCCTCTCAGCTGGGACTACAGTTGTGTATCACCATGTCTGGCTAAATATATTTTTCAGTAAAGGGTTAAAAGCATGATCCACACATGTGTCTAGAAGATGCTTACTGATGGGTTAATTTGGTTAAATTAACACATACATACACACAAGCATACATACAGAAGGAAACAAATAGTCTCAGCCATAATCTACACATCAATAATGACAGTTGGAAATAGCAAGAATAGGAATAATTTACATCCCACTTTTAACCCCATTGTTTTTCAAAAATATCATTGATATTATAAAATGCTCTGTAAAGTTAGATGGTTTGGTTTTGTTCTTGTCTCCTGTAAAGGACAACACACTCTGTCCTATGAGCTTTCCTCAATGTTAAATCAGCCCTAGTTCATGGCAGTGTCCAGCCGGGCAGCAGTTGTACTGTTACTTCATTTCCCTGGTTGGGTATTCTACCCTTATCGTCACCTCTATCAGTTTGACTCAAAACTCTCTTAAGAACTTTGCTCTTCTAATTTTTATTTTCTATATTAACACTGCAATAGACCAGTAAATGCAAATGAATATTCTCCTTCTCTCCAATCCTTCCCAAGACCTATACCTTGTTTTTCTTAAACAAGAACCTATATTCCTATAAATATGGAGAGCAAGCGTCCTGCAGAAGTTGCCTGTTTTCAGATGCAGGTAACTTAACAGTCGAGTTTGTCAAGTGGTCTCAGAAGTTCTTGCTGACAGTTCCCATATCGTTCACTTTCATCTATTTCTCTCTAGTGTCTGTCTCATTTATATCAGAATCCATGAGTGTGCCAGTTGAAATGAACAGATGAAACATTAGCTTAGCCTTTTTCTCCAGGCTATTATAGCAATAGCCTTGAAACCTAAAGAATGGAAAAAAATATATATGTATATCTATATACACATACATATATATATTTGTGTTTATTCACTTGACCTATTTGTTGAAGTCAGACATCTCTCTCACTTTGTGAAATGGAATCATATATATATACATTTTTTTTTTCTCAAGTAAGCAGGGGCCTCTCTGTGTTACTGTGTATGATTGATTCATCCTACCATGCCCTAGATTCAGTTTTCCTGGTAGTTGTTAGCTCAAGATCCAAAAGTACACTGTAGGCAGAAGAATTAATGAAAGGAAAATATATTCATCAATATTGAGTGTAGTATCCAAATGAGATTTGGTGCCTGAGGCCAACAAAAGAAGTATAATTCACATCTCTTGCTGCAGGTAATAGCTTCTGGTCTCCTAAGCTACCTCTTGCCATTGTTTTATAGAAGACTTTGTCTATGCTTAAAATAGCTTTTTTCAAATGGAGTAAATTGATAGGTACTATTTCTTTTTTTTATTCCTCAAGTCATTATGTATATATGATTTCCCCCATTTTAAAACTCAAGTATCTCTATTGTTTCTCAGAAAAATACCTGTCAGTCCTCATTCTATTCCTGCCTTTAATTCTCTATCCACTCCCTTTCTAGGGGAATAATAGCACATTTTTTTTATATTTATATCCTGAGTGTTTGTGTCTGGATTGTGGCTATTTATATTGCAAAGATTGTTACTTATGTGCTATAAAAAGTCTGTAATAAATTCAAATTGTTAAGAAATAATGGATAATTTTTTGATAGTTTTGATAGTGTCTATGCCCAAACTTAGGCCAAAGATAATCAACTTTTCACTTTGCTTTACTTTCTTAGAAATACATAGCCCTTGCCTACTCTTGTACCAGCCTATTAACATAGCTCATAATCTCTTTTCATCATTTATGTATTTTATATATTATTTTACCTATAATAGCCAAACTTAATAGACATAATAAAATTTTTGAGTTTAATTAATTATGTTTGATTGGATCCTGACAGGCATATGTAACATCAGCCTTTATTTTTTCTTTATACCTCAAAATAAATATAAATGTTATATTAAAAAATGAAGATTTATTCATTTATTTATTTTTTTTGCTAACCGTTAACTTTTCTGATACCGACATTTCTTCCTTATATCTTGCCCCAGTGTTAAAAGCAGCATGATAACATATTTCACTAAGACAGACAGTTATATTTCCTTGACCACCAAATTTAAACATTTCCAAAATTTTTCAATCCTGGAAATTAACCAGGCTTTCTTCTACTTCAAAACTGTACACCGGCCAGTTTACTTTTTACCTCTCCATGTGACTTTAATCAGAGGTTGTATTAGTTTGAAGCTGTTCCTTTCTCTCCGCATTCAAAGAGCACTTGTTTGGGGACTTCTTGAGAGAAGCCTGTCTCACTGGAGTTAGAGATACCTCATGGGGTTTTGATTTGTTTTTGCCTTAGGAAGACAGGTGGAAAACCCTGGATTCATGTCCTGGGATGCTTTCCTCACCCCATCTCCTCAGGCTACCTGCTTCCTGTATTTATATAAAGAATCTCTTGTTCTTTCTCCATTACACAACAAGCTTTAATTTTAATTATGTCATTTTGTCTCTGGGTTTTTTTCCTCAGGATGTCAGCTTTTAAGAGCAGAGACCTTGTTAATGTAGCTCAAGACTATATTTAGCAGCTTTTTAAAGTTTATTTAAAAAATGGATGACTGAGGCTCATCTTCTTTAAGTGTGAAATGTGGGTAGTTGTTATCCTTTTAGTAATTAGTGAATAGTGATGGCAAAGGATATTTATGTCACATATGATATTGTGTACATACGTCATACGTGCACACATCCATTCATACCAGACATGCACATGTGATCTCTTGACACCTGTCTGTATCTATTTACTGATCTTTCTGTTATCATCATTATCTATGAAATCTATGAAATAGACTATTCTAGAAAGCCTATTTTTTTCGAGAAATGTCTTCTCCGCCCCCCCCAATATTTAAGCGTTATTTACAGTATGAACTGCTTAGCAAGTCACTTTTGAGCTTTGATATATTCATCACTAAATAAAACCTACTTTTTAGTTTTCTATTAGAGTTATATGAAATAATGTATAAGAAGCTTTTTAGTATAGAAGGTAATAAAAGTAAATCGAAGACATGGTTAACTATAATTTTTAGCAACAAATAATTGCTAGACAGTAATAAAAATTCTATGCCATAAACTTTGTGTTAAATTATTCAGACAAGTTACTGACTATCATGCTCATTTTGCTATACAAACCATTCATTGAAGATTACATGTTTTACATATCCAGAATCAGGCATTGAAATAAGTCTTTAATGCATCTCATAAAAATAAAAGTTTTAACTTACAGATGAGTAAAATTCGTGGCTAGTTTTGTCTTCAGAATTTTCTCTGCTTTTATGAATATAGAAACTATCATAGTAGGAAATGTTTAGGCCTAATTCTCAGAAAGGTTTATTTGTCCTGAATCAAGCAGACTTTTAAGAATATTTGTTGTAGAAAACATCTAATTTATATAAAATAGCAGTTTGGCTATATAATGGGTGAGTGTGTATTCTATCGCTAGAGAGTAGTGTTTTCCATTTGGGAATTGGCTGAAAGACTGAGCACTGTAGGTTTCTTCTCCTTTTATATAACGTTTCAGAGTATTAGGGGGTACACATGTTCTGTTAATATACTTTGTTTTTGTACAAATTGAGTCAAATTTCTACGTGTGCTGTTCCCCCAGTTAATCTGTACTGTTAGGAATAGGTAAGAATTTGCCCACCTTCTCGTCCCTCCTCCCCGCCCAGGTTGGTTTTCATTGAGATTCTCATTGAGATTTACTCATATATTTCTACTTACATGTTGATCATTTCCAGCCTAATACTGACGTATGTGTTTATTTCACCAGTCCTGTGATATTTCACAGACAAGAATGTTCTCCAGTTCCATGCAGGTTGTCCTACAGGATACCAGATAGCCATTTTCTTTATGGCCCCATAGCATGCATACACCATATCGTATTAAACCACTCACAACTTGGTGGACACTGGGGTTGTTTTATGTCTTTGCAATTGTGAATTGTAGTATTATAAATATTTGAGTGCAGGACTTCTTTTTATAAAATGAAGGTTTTGGTTTTTTTTTTCCCCTTTGAGCATATACCCAGTGGGATGGGTGGACCATATGGTAGGTGTGTGTACTTTAAGTTCTTTGAGGTATCTCCATAAAACTTTGCATATTGGTTATACTAGTTTGCAGTCCCACCAACAATGTAGAAGAGGTCCTTTTTCTCTGCATCCATGCCCATGCCAACATCTATTGCTACCAAAACTACCGTTTTGGCACAGGCACAAAAACACAGTGCTGTGGATCAGAGAGAATGCAGAGTTGAAATCAGCCTCATATTCTCACCTGATTTTTGACTACCAGATAAAATATGCACTGGGGAAGAGAATCCCTATTCAATAAATGGTGCTGGGAAAACGGCAGAGCCGCATGTGAAGAATTGAAACAGGACCTGCACCTCTCACCACTCACAAAATTAACTCATGAAGGAATAAAGCCTTTCACATAAGGCAGGAAACTATAAGAATTCTAGAAGAAAATGTTGATACAATTTTCACAGATTTGGCCTATGCAAAGAATTCATGAAGAAGACCCCCAAAGTAATCACAGAAACAACAAAATAAATAAAAAGCTTCTGCACAGCCAAGGACACAATCAGAAGAGCAAATAGCCCACAGATTTGGAGAAAATATTCTCATGCTGTACATCTGATAAAAACCAGTAACCAGAATCTACAGAGAATGCAAGAAAATAAACGCAAAAAGAACAAAACCGCACTGAAAAGTGGGCAAAAGACATGAACAGAAACATTTCTAATGAAGACAAACCAATGGCCAACAAACACATTAAAAAATACTCAGTATCTCTAACCATCAGGGAAATTGAAATAAAAATGACCTAACCCCGGTGGAATGGTTCGCATCATAAAATCCCAAAGCAACAGACACACTGCATTTCCATGTGACCAACTGAGTTACACTTTGTCTTTTATGCTCCGTGATAACTTTGGTCAAATTCAAGATTGTGGCAGGATTTAAAAGAAATAAACTTTGGAAAATCATGTTAAATTTTTCCATTTCATTTCCTTCTTCTGTAAAATGGGGGTAATAATGGAAATCACTTTATTACACAATGGAGAGTTTTCAATGAGTTAATATATGTGTAACACATAGAGAAGCACCTGTTACCTTGTGAATATTTATGTATTGGCTACAATTATTTAGAAATGAAACTCCAAATGCATTTTCTGATTGCACTGTGTGGTTTACAGATCACCAAACAGATGGTGTAATTTGGATCAATGCTATTTATTTATAATAAATGAGTTATTAGCTTCATCTTTGCTTTTAGTATATGGCATATAAAATCATCACCCAGAAGTGTTAATGAAAATCCAAATTTCCTCTCCTATTTTTAGAAGCTAATAGGCTAAGGTGAACATAGCCTTCAATAATTTAAACAAACCCAACAGAGTATTCCCGTACATGTGACATAGAAGAATAATTTGTTTATCTATATAGAATCACAAATAACATACTTGTACAATATCATGCATGATCTTCAAAGATCTCAAAATATGCTTAGGGACATAGCATCACAGCTGTAATTCAAGTATGGTTGTGATACCAGTTATATAAATATTCTTTTAAAAATTTGATATTTTCACAGTGAAGAATGAGATAAAACTTTGATGGCTGGCATTGAAAATGCCTTCTAATTGGAAGATAAACCTAAAGAATAAATAGGATTTCAATCAGTAAATAAATTAATGAAGATAAAAAAATGAGATAGTAGACCAGATGAGAAAAAAGTACTGTTACAAACATAATGACATATCTATCTATGTATCTATCTATCTGTCTATATGTTTATGTGTACACAGAGCTGTGCATATATACATATATTAGGTCTACACAAACTATTTATGTATATTTTACACACATACACATATACTCATACCTGCATATATAAATAAAGAAGTAGGATAACAGAATCTGAATTTAAAATGTTATAACAAAGTAGATGAGTTGGAGACTTCAGATTATGAGACTAATTAGGGAGCCACATTTTATATACGTACAAGTTAAGGAATTAAAATTAAGCTAATATTTCTTGAAATTGGAACTAAATTCTGTTGACAGAAAGTAGGTTAGGAAAGGAAGTAATTAAAGATAATCTATACAAATAAATTCTCTAAAGCTCCAATTCATGTTGTTAGATGCAACCCAGTTTTCCCTTTCAGGTGCAAAGACTGGGAAGGAATATGAGAGATGATTTCAGGAGCTGCTAATCTTCTGTAACCAGAGCTCAGATAATGGGTAAATTCACACCTACCAGTTATAGAGCACACTATCCTGGTAATGAGCATACTTATATCTTATTCTCAAACTGTACAAAAACCATTCATGTAATGAAACTATTTGTACCTTAGTAATATTATGAAATAAAAATAAATCAGTGTTCTGTTAATGTTAAGTGCTGCTGACACTGAGTTTTTTCTAGTATATCACAGAATTTATACATAGGAAACATATAGTCTTTCATTTACTCAGTAAGTAACTACTCATCACCTACCAAGTGCTGGGTACTTTTCCAGTCACATGGAATACAGGATAGAAAAAATGTAATATTTTGTCAAGGTGTACACTTATTATATGCTTTTCCCACACACATATTACATTTTTCAAATTAGGAAATAAGGACTTTAAATTAAAACATGACATTTTAAAACAATGGAATGTGTAATTTATCCATGAACAATGACTATTGACCTTCACAAAGAAGAGGCTGCAAGAGGATATAAAATATCCCAAAATTTGGCTATTGTCTTAGCTTATTTTTTTAACCTTTAAATTAAAACTTTTTTTTTCACCTATGGCCTAAATTATGACAAATCTAACCATTTGTCATAATTTATGGCAAATGTTTAAAAATCATTTTATTGCTGTATCACATAAATATAACAAAATGCACAAGAAAGAATTGTTTGATAACTTTTATACAACCTCCAGCAAGAACAACAATAAAACAAGTCACATTTCCCTTCTCTTTGAGTTTTCTGCCTGTCAATTTTGCAGTGAAAACACAACACTGCTATTTCTATTGTGGTAGTTTAGCTTGGGTTTTACTTAGAAATTCATGGAATGGTAGAAGCTGTGAGAACCTTCTGTATACTGATTCATTATGTGCACACATATTTATGTTCTCCATATGTATGTACATGCGTGCCTATGGATAATATGCATACCCATCTGTATACACACAGACTTCTGCTGTTTTATATATTATTGGTGCTTCTTTGAAGTCTGCAGTATCTTCCATTACATTGATGCATTGCAGTTTGTTAATCCATTAACAGACCGATAGACATTGGGGTTGTTTCAAATTTGCGGTTACATCAATAAAACTGCTAATAGCATTCTCATAAATGTTTTCTGTGGATATACACATTTTCTCTTTTAGTTTAAAAAATACAAGAGTGGAATTTCTGTGTTATTATTGCCTTTTTATATACTCCATTCTCTTGTCCTTTTAGCTTACAATCTCTTTTCATTGAAATAGAATGCAAGCTACATGAAAACAGAATTTGGGGGAGATTTAGTGTACCTCGTGTGATTAGAAAAGTATCCAACACTTAACAGTTGTATATATAATTTATGAGAAAGAGCCAGAAGTGTTCCAATACAGCTATTCTGTTTTTCGGTCCCACCAGCAATACATGACCTCCAGTTTCTCAAAATCTTCACTAAAGCTTGGTATTACCAATCTTTTTAATTGTCCAAATTTTGATGGGTAGCTCACTTATTGCTTTGATTTAAATTTTCATTTTTCTCATATCTCAGACTATTAATCATCTTTTAATATACCTCAGCATCTTTATATCTTCTTGTGTAAAATGTTTAAAGTCTTTTTTTTTACTACTTGATTTCTTTGTTTAATTGATTTTAAAATTTCTATATATAAAAACATAGTGATTTTAATATTTTCTTTGTTGGCAAAGAATATATTACTTAGACATACTGGAGTTTTTAAAACATTCAATCAATTTATAGCTATGTAAATAAAATGGGTAATTATAATTTAAGGCTTTATTAAAAGGAGACTATAAAATAATCTCATTATTATTTCACATGTAAGTCAAATGTTTATTACAATTAGAAGCTTCATATTTTATTCTGGTGATTTCTCATACACTTTAGTTTGAAGATACAACACTGGTTGGATGGCACAATATTCCTTTGGATGTGAAGTGCTGTTCTAGTTGAAAAGTTCATTGAATTTTATTATATTACATTTTTTTTGTCCTTCCTAGGGCTATTCAGATATTTTAATAAGTCTTATTATTTTTTTTTTTTTTGAGATGGAGCCTCAAGCTATCCCCCTGGGTAGAGTGCCATGGGATCACAGCTCACAGCAACCTTCAACTCCTGGGCTCAAGCGAGTCTCCTGCCTTTGCCTCCCAAGTAACTGGGACCAGAGGCGCCCACCACAATGCCCAGCCATTTTTTTTTTTTGGTTGCAGCCATCATTGTTGTTTGGCGGGCCCGGGCTGGGGATTCGAACCAGCCACCTTAGGTGTATGTGGCTGGCACCTTAGCCGATTGAGCCACAGGCGCTGAGCCATACATCTTATTTTTTACAGAAGTTTTAGTTTTGGCTGGGTGCAGGGCTCACACCTGTAATCCTAGTACTTGTGGGAGTCCACCGTGGTTGACTGCTTGAGCTCAGGAGTTTGAGACCAGACTGGGAAAGAATGAGACCTGTCTCTACTAAAAATAGAAAATAAGTCAGGCCTTGTGGTGCGCACCTGTAATCTCAGCTACTTGGGAAGCTATGGCAATGGGCCCAAGAGACAGGGGTTCCTGTGAGCTATGGTGATGCCATGGTACTCTACCCAGGGCCCAGGGCAACGCACTAAGACTCTGTCTCAAGAAAGGAAAAAAAAAGTTTTAGTTTTACAGGAAAATTAAATGGAAAACAGAGAGAATTCCCATAAACTCCCGGCCAATACATATTCACAATCTCCCCATTATCAATATCTTCTAGCAGAGTTGTACATAGGTCACAATCACTAACCCGCCCTGAGAATTATGAACAAAGTCCACAGTTTACCTTATGGTTTGCTCTGGGGGAACATACCCTGTAAGTTTTGACAGATGTCTAATGGCATGAACTCACCCCGTCCTACAGTTGGAATTCCACAATATTCAGCCTCTGCATCCTCTCCCTTAATGATGTGCATTTAAATTTCCTCTGTGTCTTTTCATGACTCAGGAGCTTATTGCTTTTTAGTGCTAAACAACACTCCATAGTCTGAATGTATCACGGTTTTATTAATCTATTCACGTATCCAAGTACATAGCAATTGCTTCTAAGTTTTGGAAATTATTAATAGAGCTGCTATAAGCATTTGTGCATAAGGTTCTTTTAAACATAAGTTTAACTCATTTGGGTAAATACCAAGGAACATACTACTGGCTTACATGGTAAGAATACTTATAATTTCATAAGAAGCCAAAACACTCAGTCACGTTTCTGTAGCTCCGCCTCCTCCCCAGCGTTTTGCGTCGTCAGTGTTCTGTATTTTCTAATGCTTGTGTCTCAGTATCTCATAGTCTTAAATTTCAGTTCCTTAAAGAGGTGTAAGGTACATGAGTTTTTCATAGACATTTTTGCCTCTTGTATATATTATTTAGGGAATGTTTCTGTTGAAATATTTTCCCATTTTCTAACCACTTTATTAGTTTTCTCACTGTAAAGATCTTATATTATGGATTATTCCCTTTTCTCCTCCATTAGATACACTTCCAAGAGAAAAATAACTGGGTATAAATGAGATCAGTATCTCCATTAGATCAATGACTCCTCAATCTGGTTGATAATCAAAATCTTATAGTAACCTGTAAGTAGATAAAATGGCTTTTTTTCACAAGAGATTCTATGTTATGATGTCTGTACGTTTTTTCTAAAAATTTCTGCATAGAGGAAAAAGAAACTGCCATTGTCACGATTGTCAGACCGGGGCAATCACTAGAGTAAACGAACACTTCAAACCTTCCTGACGTTCAACTGGATCACCGGTGTTTACCTGGTCCCTAACCACGTGCGGCCACTGCATCAACTGCTAAGAACAAACATGAGTTTTCATTCAATAATATTATATGGCAAAAGTAAAAAGTACATGAGTAAGCGAATGAGTTAAAGTAAATTACAGCATCGTCTCTAATAACAGTAAATACTGGAAATTAGGAAAAACGGCATTTGGAACAGGAAGATGAACAGAAACTTTTTCAGAGAAAATTATCACTTAATTGTGTCTCTAAGGGACAAACAGGAATCATTTAGGCAAAAAAGAGAGAGAGATGCAGATATTTTTCCAAGAGAAGAAAAAAAAAATCCTACCTTAGGAACAGCAAAAATTCCCTGTGAACTTGGAGTTGAGTTTCAGTGCTCAGTCATGATAAATCGAGGTCCTCTATATAGCAACCATATCTAAAGTTGCTACTATGCACACCTATTCTTCTCTTTTTTCCTTTTATTGTGTCATTACCTTTTTTCTAGAAAAAATTAACAATAATATTTCATGAAAGCAGGAATTTTAGTGTACTTTTTCTTCTCAGTGTATCCTACTATCACCAAATGACAAATATTTACTTGCTGAATAAATAAAAGCTAGATATATTCTGTCTGGAAATTTTTTGATATACTGGAAAGAATCCAGGGTTAACACTTAACACTGACTTTTTAGCCTGGTACTACGATGGACCGACCAGTGTCCTTAATTCTATCAACCAGTTTTTTTAAATAAGCAATTAGGTAAAGAAACACAGCCTTTTTAGCATAAGAATATAAACTGTCTGATGTATGAGAAAGAAAGCTTTGTAAGTAAGTTATATAAAATAATTATTTTTGTTCATGTTAATATCAGGCAAGGTGGCACCAAGACCAGCCACCTTGTCCCTGGACCTGCGGCTGTTGCAACAAATCGAGGAATTCAGCCGGACCCTAGCAGGGGAAGACACTGGCACTGTGCTATCTGCTCATGGGGACTTCTGGCATTTCCTCCAGTGCATCCCTGATTGGTCTGTTTTCAAAACCTGCTCCTGATTGGTCTATTTTTAGGACCCAAAAGCTCATTGGACAATTGCCTCTATATAAACCCCTAAGCAGAGAGCCAAAACTCAGACCTCAGAGAGAGTAGGAGAGCAAGGAGGTTTGGATCCTGGTGAGAGTTGTAACACTATCTTACTGCTGATCCTGCTCTGCAAGGAGGTTTGGTTCCTTGTGAGAGCTGTAACACTTGTTTAATAAAACCTGACCTACTGATGATCCTGTGCTCAGTTGCTTCGTTCTTCCAACTGCCGAGACCAAGAGCCTGGAAATCCAGTATCAGAATCTGGTATCAGTGTTAATGATTTGAATGGCTACATGGTGTTGTAGAAAGAGTGTCACATTTGGAGTCATAAAAACCAGAATGAAATTTTTAGAATTGATTTCATTGACTGTATCATTCACGTGTAAATTTTTTTTTTTTTTTTTTTTTTTTTTGCAGTTTTTTGGCTGGGGCCAGGTTTGAACCCGCCACCCTCAGCATATGGGGATGGCGCCCTACTCCTTGAGCCACAGGCACCACCTCATGTGTAAAATTTTTATATTCTCTGCAAAGCTGAATTATTTGAATGTACTTTAATATAAAAATTGATTTCAAACTTCTATATTCCACATTATTTTTTTTTATGTACCTTGTGGAATTATTACACAGATTGGAACTGATAGTTTATTTAAAATTGTGGTTTTAGCCACTTTCCATGGGTTTGGACACATTTTGTTGCTATTGTTGCACATTCGCTGTTACTTCCATCTTTCATTTGAAGTGATTCTCCTCAGTATACATCAGATCCTGGACGTACTGTCTAGCATGACAATTCTATGTGTAGTACAATCATAACAATGCCTCCAGGTGGCTCTGTGTATCTCCTTCCTTGTGGATGTGGCCAGGTTATGTGCAGGTCATATCATGATGGATTCAGCTGTGAAAATTAGCAGCACTTAGGCAAGGGCTCATATTCGGACGTCCATCCAATTCCTGGGCAGTGAAAGCTGTCTCCCTGCTTCCTGGGTGCTCGGTGATCTGAATGAAGTTAAGTTGGACAGTGTCAGTGATTAGGGAGAATTTGACTTCCAGATGACCCTATTTGCTTGTATTTTGATGAAAAAGCTGGCACAGATCCTAAAGGATAGGAGCAGTATGATATTAATTTCAGAGAGAATGTTTTTTTAAAACTGCTATGGTAAAAACAACAAAAAACAACAATAACAACAAGATACTGAGCCATAAAATGTGTGTTTACTGGGTAATAATCATTTTGAGGGCTGTTTCGGAGATATTTCCAAAGGACTGAATTGCCTACCTGGAGTGCAATGATATCATGCAAGAGGTGCCTAAGCGTGCTTGTGTGTAGTTAGCGACAGCTTGTATTTAGCTAATACGTCTATTTATGCCAATAATTTTGGTGTGGAATAGTTTTAGTGATGAAGCACTTATTGGATGTTTCTAAAATGCCTTTCACAAATGAAACCAGAAGGGAAAGCTGTAATAAATAGATATTTAGACAAAAGTAAGGCAAAGGAGAGGACTGTGATAATAACTTAGTGTTTTATAAGGAAAAACTGGCTACGTCTGAGGAAAGGAAAAATGTTTTCATAGGGAAATTGGAGTTACTGGATGGTACAAAAGGGTAAACTTCCAACTTTACAAGTTCAAATATACCTTATAATGGCATATAATGATCATGATTTCCAATAAAGTGGATATAGAATATTTTCAATGCCTATTTTTTTTTTTTTTTTTTTTTGAGACAGAGCCTCAAGCTGTCCCCCTGGGTAGAGGGCTATGGTATCACTGCTCACAGCAACCTCCAACTCCTGGGCTCAAGCGAGTCTCCTACCTCCACCTCCCAAGTAGCTGGGACCACAGGTGCCCGTCACAAAGCCTGGCTATTTTTTGGTTGCAGCCATTATTGTTGTTTGGCGGGTCTGGGCTGGATTCAAACCTGCCACCTTAGGTGTATGTGGCTGACGCCTTAGCCGATTGAGCCATAGGCACTGACCCAATGCCTATTCATATTATAGGGGAATTTTAGAAAAACTTTAAATATAAGATCTTAACAAAATAGTCAAGTCATATCAAATTATAACTGGCATATACAATATACTCATAGCCTAAATTAAGGTTGCATATACTGATAGATTCGATTAATTGCTAAAAAATTCCTAACTAAATACAAACTGAAAATGTTGCAACTATTATATTCTGTTCCCTTCCCTCTTCCCTTTTCTTTTAACAATAGTTTTAATTTTCATGTAATTTACTAGCATACTAAAGCCTGTCCCCATGACTAATAAATTAATAGGATTTTCTCTTTTGGAGCATGCTGTTCCCCACAGAAATTTAGAGAGTATTTTACAACTGGACATTCTTTCAGACATATATTTGCACTAACATCAAACTTCCAGGTTTTGCTCCTGCTATATTTGTGTCACATTTGACAGACAAAATTATATGAGGAGGATGGTAAGTTAGGTGGTCTTTTATAATGCTTTTTTTCATAATCAAACTTTCCAAAAAATAGTTCCCAGGACTCCTCAGTATACATATAATGAAGTAAAGTTTCTTAGTTCCTTACTATATTTATGTTTTACCTAAATGTTAGGCCCATAAATATTTTACTTTTTAAAAGGGTGATTAGCAATTACAAAGACCTCCAAGTTTTCAGATCATTCCGGGCCTGTGATAAATTATACGCATTGTTCCATCAGTCTAACATTTTTAAAGAAAAGGGTGAAATGGTGTTAGGAGCTTTTGGCAAATGTATTATTCAGGAAAGGTTACTGAACTGCTTCTAGCTGAGCCAGAATACTGAGTCTTGTTCATTCTTGTAAAAACAAAGGCATACAGGAAGATCTCCCCATTGTACTCAACAAGCCGGCTGAATCCGCTCAGAATATAACTCTTGCTCACAATCTTTTCTAATGATTTCCTCCATAGCCAGACCGGAAACCTAAAGCTCTTTAATATTCTAGCCTCATTATTCTCATTTTCTATAATTTAACAACTTCTCATATTATTCTTAATGAAAAAGTCATGCAATATTGAGCAGTAACTGCTGTTCATTTCCTACTGTATATCATTTGCATTTTTTTATTGCCGGTAAAGAGTAATTAACATGCTCTAATTATCATACTGATTGTCTTTTTTTCACTTATTAGAATATAGTCCTCCCAGCCCTCCTGGATTGTTCAATAGTATATTTTATTGTTTCTAATAATAGTATCCTGGGATATAACATTTAAGTTCTTTACAGAAAAAAAATGCATGCTTCTGCAGGAGCGGGTTTCCTAAATGGTTCAATTTAGAACAGAGTAATGTGAGTTTTTATGGTTGCTATCAAAAAACATAGACTCTTATTTCTGAGGCAGGACAATGCTATCCTTTTCTCCTGAAGCGAATTACAGTCATATTGCCCGATTATCACACAAGAAAATGTTTTCCTGCATTTCATTCAGGTGGCATCTTTTGTTCTTTCCTATTTTTAAAGGTTCATGTTGAAAATTTTGTTATGTCTATCCTTGAGAGTAATAAAAAAAAAGGTACCACACAAGACTTTTAAGTACTTTATGTTTTTCTACGAAAAGTAACATTTTTCTTCATATAAAATATTTACTTTGTAATTCTTAAAATATCAACTAAAAGTTCGTGAAATACAGTGGAGAGAGAAAAAAAGATAAAGGAATTCACTCTGCATTCCTAAAGTGGCATAACATTGTTGACAATACTCTTAAAATGTACATTTTGTCCTCAGACAGATCCTGAGCAGAGTTAGCCACATTATTCAGGGGCTGGTTTATATGTTCATTTGGCAAAAGTCAGATAACACGGCAAGGTCATTAGTTCAAACAGTTGTAGAATATGTAAGGAAGGTTATTCCCCAAAACTTATTCAGAATGAGGAATAGAACTCATTCCCTATTAGCTTCTATTTGGTTGCAGTCACCAATGTGTTCTGTACTGTGAAAGAAACAGCAAATAAAAAAAATACAAAGGTGACCTGGACATGACAATCCAGATAAAAATTCTATTTATTTGTACTGACTTTTACAAAAGTCAATAAATTAAAACGCAGCAAATTATAAAAATTAATTCAAACAATAAAAGAGTTTATAAAGGAAGGTAGTAATAATTCCTTGGTATAGGAATAAGAACATTTGTAGTTCTAAGGGCAAAGGTACGTATTACGCTTGTTCAAAAAAAGCAGTGGAGAGAAATATTGGACTCAACATTCTGACTAATTGACATCCACTCCGTGGATTCTGATATATTACAGGTCATATAACAATCTCTGGGCCTTACTTTTCTTGTCTTTTAAGTCAAGATAACAATAACTTCTGTCTTATGTACTTTTTTTAAGCATTAAAAATGACTATATCAGGTATAGTGGTCTGTAGTCACTGGCTCAAAGAAGAATCCCAATTAAAAAAAAATTGGCTATGAATAGCCCATTGTAAAAAAGAGCTTTAAGTGGGCATGACTGGCTGTGGGAATGATTGAATTCCGGGCGCTAGCTACATCATTAAAATAGGTCTGCTGCCGTCGCTTGGCTCAGCTCTGCACTTTTCCATGTGCTGGTTTTACTATTGATTTACATATGCATGATGGCAGGACTGCAGCACCTCCAGCCGCAGGTGCAGTCAGGTTGAAAACCAAATGTGCCCTTAAGGTTTCTAAAAAAGAAAAGAATAAGAGAAAATGATTCTAATTCTTATTGGTAAGTCTTGTATCATATGACCAATGCTGAAAACTATCACCAAAGAGATAAATCTCTCTATTATTTTTAATTAAATTGAGTGTTCCTTGCCTATTAGCAGAGGTGAAGTCCCACTGAACCCACATGCCCTAAGGATGAATGAGGTTTTAATTTCCAAATGACAACTGTGGCCATGGCCAGCAATTTGGCAAATAGATGCTAGCGGCCAAAACAACATAACCAGGAGGCAAGCAAACAAAAAACAAAGGGTAAAATAATTACATTAATGTTGAAATAGTTTAGTGTTCGTATGATCTACAAGAAAACCAAATAATTGCTTGGTTTGTGAAAGTGAGTAAACCATCTAAACCCTCAGAATTGTAAATTTCTTATTAGCAAAAATGAAAGCAATGATTTCTTCTCAAAATTTTTGCTTTCTAGCCCAGCTGGTGACCTATAAAACGTTTAGTATAGTCTTTATAAAGAATAAGCATTATAGGTAAATATCTTCTTAATGTAAAATAATATCTAAGATATAAGTATTCAAAATATCTGAAAGTTAGTAATAGGTAATTGGTTTAATAAGTATTTTGTTTGTACAGTATAAAAGCAAACAATAATGAAAATGGTCTGGAAATGAATAAATTTATGCACAAATTGTGATATAGTGAAAGGAAAATATTAAAGTTAAAAAAATGTATGCTTAGTGTAATCTTTATGAATACTTAATCTTATGTATGATATTTAGACAAAGATAAATACGGAAATTTCCAAATCTGTAAGAAGTACTTCAAACAGGAAGCATTTTGTAAACAACCAGAAGGAAGTAACTCTCTCCTTCTTTCCAGGCTTGAAATTTTCTTCTATTGCACCTTATGGGCAAAAGATGACATAGAACTCCTTGGCAAAGTGGAAATGTTGTTTGTAGACTGTAAAAAAAAAAAAATCTCAAAGCACATTATATTATAGAATGTTGATATCAAACACAACTTAATAACTGCCGTGGGTTATTAGATTAAAATCAACTTAAAAGTACTTTGACACAGTGGAAGCTGGAATACAAAGAAATGCTATAATCAAAGTATTTAATCCAGTCATTGTTGAACAATACCACCCATAGAAGTATTCTTTGATATTTGACATGAAACAAACCATTTTTGGACAGAGAGCGTGCAGAAATATTACCAGAGGTCAAATGCTACCCAAAGAGAGTGTGTTGTTAGGTATATGGAAAAACCATTACAACAAAAGATTAGAAATAAAAGAAAGAATGCAGAGTGCATAACAATATATAATGTGTGTCTAATAAAAAAGAATAATGATTGAAAACAATAATGGTGATATGATAGGAATTTTAAAATAAATTTTAAACTGATAGAATTTTAGTAAAATGCCATTAGGTAGTAATAGCAAATGCCCAACTGCAATCAAGAAATGTCTCACTCCATTGCCAGGTTTGGGTGGAGTGCAGTGGTGCAATTATAGCTCACTGCAGCCTTGAACATACTGGGTTAAGCAGCCTTCCCACCACAATCTCCCAGGTACCTGGGATTACAGTTAATCCACCATGTCTAGCTAACTCTCTTCTATTTCTTTAGAATCAGGGTCTTGTTATGTTGCCTAGGCTCATCTCAAACCCCTGCCTCAATCTCCCCAGTTACTAACATTACAGATTCAAGTCATTGTTCTCAGCATGAAGTGTACATTCACATATACTGCTCTATGGTAGTGTAAAATAGTTCAGTTATTTTGGAGAGGAATTTGTCATTATCTATTAAACAGTATTTCATGTTCTTACTTAACATTTTAACTTCTAGGTATTTACCCTTAAGAACTATGAGTACATGTGAACCGAAGAGAATAGAAATATGTACAAGCAAGTTAGATAAGACATTTCTATAAATGTTTTATTTGTCAATGGACAAAAATGTAAAAATGCATCACTTAAAATTTTTTCTATTACTTTCTTGCCCTGCCCTTCACACGGCCGGTGTAAGTGTGTGTGGCAGAGAGACACAGGTGTTAGAGAGGATGAAAGAAGTGAGGGAGGGTCAAGCAGCTTCCTTTTAAAGATACTATACTTGCGAGTTGAACATGATGCTTATATTCACATACCTTTATCCAGAACTTAATTATCTGGACACTCTTCACTGAAGAAGAATCTGTAAAATGAGTTATTTTGGGTTTAAGGTAATTCCATGTGGTTCATGCTGAAAGTTACCCCTTAGATGTACCCTTGTAAATTGGTGACTTTGTTTTTACAAAAAGTGGGCAGCAGTTTGAAAAAAATAATGTAAACCAGCAATCGTTTGAGTGTTCGGATTTGGAATTTTTTCTTACGAAAACATCAAAACAACTCTAGGCAATTTCAAGATTGCACATTCCCTTTGGGAATGATCTAGAACTAAACATGAAACATGAATCTTAATTTATGATTGTATTTTCTTCTCTTGGCAAAGACTTTGTATGGCCATTTTGAATTTGTTAGGGTTGTGAGATTTGATCTAAGTATGCTACTCACACGGAAATTGCTTCCCCATTTGCACATATAAAGACATATCTATGAGTGATTTAAAACTGTAAATAGTATTTAGATCTTTCTGAAAATCCTATATAGTTCATGTTTGTCTTCCACATGGTTGTAAGGACAAAGGAAAATATTATTCTCTCTTATTATTTTGACAAGTCACTCGCTTTCTCCATGAATTTAATAGACTGAAAGTCCATCTATCTTCTTGGAAGTCCAATGCAAGAGCAATCCAACTCTGGTTGTTCTTTCTTTTCTAATTCATCAGAACTGCAAGGCAAACCAAATTTACAAAAAGAGAGATGTAGCTCTTGATATTGTTAAAATAGAGGATGAATTTGGAATATTACTCTGGATATTTTGGTTTCAATATTTCCCATTCATTTTTAAAATTTGAAATTTTCTTCTCTGATGAAGATAATACAAATTGCTTTTCTAATGAGAAACAATTTAACTTCTTGTATAAAATTATGGATCTTGATAGCTCTGTGACACAATGTATGATGCTAGAATTTCTTCCGAGACATTTATATTGCCATTTGGGAAAACCATTGTACTATGAAAACTGAGGTAGCAGGTAGGGCAGAATCTCATTAAGAATAATTTTTTGTGTGTATGCGCTGTGGTATACTTGGTTTAGCTTTTGGGCTTTTAGGCTTTTTGTTTTTTACATTTTCTTATCTTATGATTTTTTATTATTGTTTCGGGTTAATTTGAAGGTACAGAGAATTGGGTTACGATGTTTGCATTATAGGTACCCCCGAGAGATTTGCCATACGCCCTCACATTGGGCCCATTAAGAGGGAGCATTCCTATCCCCCTCCTTCCACTCCCTCTTTTATACTGTTTAATAGAAAGTTTTGATTAAATTTATTTGCTGATAATTTATCATTTCAATTAAGTGCATGAGATGATTAATTCCTAGAATTTATTTAAAAACATTTACGCTCTTCCAATCATCTTCAAAAAACAAAGACCCAAGAACCTTTCTTTACCCTAGAGAAAGTGAAAAAGAAAACTGAGTAGGCAACTCTGACGCATCTAAAAGTTTAAAATACTTTAGGAAAAGACAGCATTTAATCTCAGAAGAAAAATAACAAATATGTATAAATATAATTAAATAATTTAGAATTTTACTTTGAAAGAGGGAAAACAAATTATAGATATTTGGGGAAAATAAATGTAAAGAGTAAGATAATACAATAGGGTGTGACTAGAACATGCAAATATTGATATTTTAATCTAATATTCAAAAGGAAAAGGAATGCTAAATACAAAAACATTTGGAAAAACCATAAACTGGAAATGTTAAAAAGTATAACACAAAAGTTTAAAACACTAGAATTTCAACAATACCATATAAATGTCAAATGCATATGATGATTCTGCAAAAAAATTGGCAAGTTAAATAATTAAAACACAAATTGTTCATAGAAATATTAAGAAAAGGAAGAGACCTATTCTCTTTTTAAGACTAAAAAAAGAACGTAGACAGGAAATTGAGGCAGAATTAAAGTCTAATAGACATATAAGTACTTCAAAGTAGCTAGTAAAAAAATTAACAAAATATTTTAAATGTGTTACTATATGTAACCTGTGGGTATCATGACAAGTATAATATGTGGTTTGTTTAAAGTTCTGTGAAATAGACCATCGTGTGCAGTCTCATCATTTATTAATAATTGTACAATTCTTTTGTGAAGCATTTGCAAGCAGTTTTGAAAATAATTATTTTTTCTTTTTTTTTTTTTTTTAGAGACAGAGTCTCTTTTTGTCACTCTTGGTATAGGGCAGTGGCATCACAGCTCACAGCAACCTCCAGCTCTTAGGCTTAGGCAATTCTCTTGCTTCAGTCTCCCATGTAGCTGGGACTATAGGCACCTGCCAAAATGCATGGGTATTTTTTTGTTGTTGCAGTTTGGCTGAGGCTGGGTTTGAGACCCACAACTCTTGGTATATGGGGCTGGTGCCCTACTCACTGAGCAACAGGTGCTGTCCCAAAAATAATTTTTAAAAAATTTTTTTCCTTTTAATTCATTAATGTTCTTTAAAGGAATCCCACTAATCTAATTGCTCAAATGTATTACTCAATCCAAAGGAAATAATAATACATATACTTCAAACCTGAGATACAGGCCTGGCATGATGGTTCTTGCCCATAATCCTTGCCTTTTAGTAGGCCAAAGTGGGAGGATTTTTTGCTCCTGAGAATTCAAGACCAGTGTGGGAAGCATAGTAAAACCCTCTCTCTACAAAAAATTAAGAAATTAACTGGGCATTGCAGCATTCACCTGGTGTCTCAGTTACTGGGGAGACCGAGGCAAGAGGATCTCTGGAGCACAGAGTTCAAGGCTGCAGTGAGCTATAATAGCGCTAATGCATTTAAGAATATATGTTTACATTGTGTGATCTATTTATACTTTAATGGATGGCAAATTTACCAGCAGTTTTCTTCTGGATCTTTAAAAAATATTTTTGGAATAGCTTGCCACCATGGCATCACTATTCAACAAATTTTATAAATTTCCATATTAAACAAAAATTATAATATTGGACATGGAAATTTATGGTAACTATTAAGCCTAATTTTCAAAGCGGTGGCTTTTATTACCTTGAAAATTTATTTCCATTCTGCACTACTTATTAGAGTTTTCTTTCAGAATGTTTTTGCACTCTTCTGATACTCTATATATCTATATTTATTTATATGATAGTTTAAATAGAAAGACCTTTAAAGGCCTTATTGATATAAAACCGTCTATTAAAATATGTGTAAAACTAGGCCAAAATATGAAAGGAAAATGCTATTAAGGAAATATCAAGTTGCCAAAAATAGTGTTCAATGTACTATATAAAATGGTAATAAGAGCTCCCCAAACTGCAATTTTAGATGTGTAAGATGCCTTCTAACTCTGGTATAACTAGTAATAATTTTGATAAACTATCCAGGAAAGAATAAAGATTAGAGTTTGTTTTCAAACATAAGTCAATGAAAACAGCTTTTCAAAAACTTGAGAAAAATATTTAAGTATACTGTCCTAACTTTTAATTTTTTGATATTGTAAATTAAAACTTACAAAATAGGGGTTGAATTTGAGAATATTTGCATAATTTGAATTTCCCAATAAATCTGTTCTCTAGTATTTTAAAATCGCATTCCATAATCATCTATCAACTGTCAACAGTAACTTTATGAAGTTATTTTTTTAATCACCAAATTGGACAAGGAGGAAGTTGCTGTCCTTTTACCACAAATAAAAGAGCTCCCTCTGCCAGGAAAGCTAATTAGGCACACACTGTCTGCTTGATTACTTGGCTCAAGCAAGACTATGCTTCCTCACAGGGACTTCCAGAAGCTAAAGTATTTCTACCAACCGCTGGCTTCATCTTTCATTAAAGTATTAAGAAGGGACACCAGGGGATCAAACCACAATATAATTCTCTGCTTTGTTCCCAACCACTGCCTGACAGTGCACACCATGGATGGACTTTTAATAAGTGCTTTAACCATCTACCGTGAAGCAATCAAGCAATCATCCATAAATCCACCTAACTCTTTCTTCCTTCTGTTATGTTCTGAGCCTTGTGTGTACACGTTACATATGAGATTTCCATTTATATATTTGCCATATAGTATTTCTGTCAGACAATGCCTTGAAATAAATCTCCTCAAACAACTTAGAAACTTTTTTTAATCCAAGAGAATCTATCTAATCTCCAAGGCAGATATATCCTCTTTAAAATGAATGGCAATCAATTCTTGCTCACAGTCAGATTGAGATTAGAATATAATGCATGCCGAGTGTCCAGCCCAGTGCCTAGGAAACTGTAGTCACTCAATAATTTGAGTTCCATTTGCACTTTCTAATCATCACCTCAAAGCTGGTCTTTCAAACTTCAAGGCCTGCCTTCTACTTCAGCATTGTGGAATGGGATCGCTCAATTTCTATTAAACCATATTCAAGATTTTAATGAGTTTTAGACGTTATCAATCACTATCTTCTACCAGAATGATGTGATACCTTCTTACTGGCTTCTCTGTCTATGTTTTTATCCTCTTTCAAGCCTACCCTCCACGCAGTGTTCAGGGATCTCTGAAAACCAACAAAACACCAAAAAATTTAAGTGGGTTCTCTCATTTTCTTGCTCAATTTCAGGGGTTTACCATATGGAGTTGAACATGACAGACTATATTCTCATTTCTTGCTCTACTTGACAAATTTTTCTGATTATCTGTTCTGTTCTAGCCTTCCTGACTTCTTGCTTTTTCTTTCTTTTATTTTTTAACTGAGAAAAGCACAAAGATACTTCCTATCCATCTCTCTAGGATCATTGCAGAGAGGACTTCCCATTACTATAATGAACTGTAGTAAATTTCTTTCCTGCCACAGCCTACATCATGTGATCCAAAAACTGAAAGACATTTTTTTAAAACTTCTCTATATTTTCTTATTAAAAAACTATATACATTGAGAAATGCAGAACTTTATACATACAGAGTTATAAAATTTATGAGTTTATTTTGTAAGACATTGAAATGGTAGGTGAGCAGATAGGTGACAGAGATATGTAAAAAGGGTAGGAAGTGATTGTTTCTCAAAAAAGTTAAAAAAAAACAAAGAAGTGGTAAGAAAATTAAAATTAGCAATATGACAGAACAATTACATTGAAGTCAATACCATTTTTTACATCTTTTTTTATTAAGTCATATACACATAGATCATGAATACATTTATGCATATGTGGAGTAGAATGCATTTTTTACTACAATTTGACATGCTTACATCAAACTAATTAATATAGCCTTCACCTCATTTACTTGATTATTATGTTAAGACATTTATGTTCTACACTTGACAGATTTGACTTGTACCCTTGCAATATGCTCCATAGGTGTGGTCCCACCGTTTACTCTCCCTCCATCAAACCTCTCCCCTTCTCTCCCTTCCCACTCCATTTCTCTCCATCCTGGGCAATAGTTGTGTTCTATCTTTCATGAGAAATTGTGAGTAAATATAAGTTGGTTTCATAGAAGTACTGAGTACATTGAATACTTTTCCCCCCATTCTTGAAATACTTTACTCAGGAGAAGATGTTCCAGGTCCCTCCACGTAAACATAAAAGAGGTAAAGTCTCCATCTTTTTTAAAGGCTGCATAGTATTCCATGGTATACATTTACCACAGTTTGTTAATCCATTCATGGGTCAATAGACACTTGGGCTTCTTCCACAACTTGGCTATTCCAAACTAAGCTGCAATGAATAATCTGGTGCAAATATCTTTTTTGCAAAGTGATTTTTGGTCTTTTGGATATACTTCTAGTAGAGGAATTGCAGAATCCAACAGCAGGTCAATTTTCAGATCCCTGAGTGTTCTCCAGACTTCTTTCCAAAAGGAACATATTAGTTTGCATTCCCACCAGCAGTGGAGAAGTGTTCCCTTTTCTCCACATCCATGCCAACCTCTATAGTTTGGGGATTTTGTTAAGTGGGCTACTCTCACTGGAGTTAGATGGTTCTCAGAGTGGTTTTGATTTACATTTCTCTGAAGATTAAAGATGATGAGCATTTTTAACATACCATATATATGAGGAGGCTGAATCTTTTGAATTCAAACAGAAAAGGAGGGAAAATATTGGCAGTAAAGTGAATGGAATTTTTTTCATACTTCAGTTACCCAACTAGTCTTAATTACTTTATGTATTTTATCCATGCAATGCTAACTACACATGTATATGATTAAATGTCTACTAAACTTTATTATACCTTTGGGTCACATTGTATGTATTTTTTCCCAGGGTTCAAAGAAAAAAAAGAGGAGGGGAAAATATCCCAAGACAACTATCGTTATAGAGAACTTATAAAATACTTCCTCCATTACAGTACAACTTGAAGACAAAAAAAGGGCACTGTAGTATTCTTAGAGAATCCTCTTATTATCATGCTGTATTTGGCAAGCATTTTAGGACTAATTTTGCATAGATAAAGGAATATATTTTGTTTACCATTTTCTACTTAAAATATTAAGCTGTCACATGCTTCAGTCACATGCATAGCTTTTACAATGCTGTAGTCGGGTCTACACGTGTCTCCATCTCCTGAATAGTGTTCATTGTACCTGTTAGATCGATTTTTGCCCCTCTACTGCCTTCCTTTCCCTCCTTTGATTACCAATGATTTTTACTTCTTATTGTGCCCATGTGCTCCCAACAAATAGTTGCAAATTATTAGAGGGTACATGTGGTGTTTGTTTTTCCATTCTTGAGATAACTTCACAGTAATATTCTCTGTTTCCATCCAAATTGGAATATGTTGATAACTAATTCATTATGGTTAAGAAATATCTACTTATAGCCCGGCGTTTTGGTGGGTGCCTTTACTCCCAACTACTTGCGAGGCTGAGCCAAGAGAATGGTTTAAACCCAAGAGTTTGAGGTTGCTGTAAGGTGTGATACCATAGCACTCTACCAAGGGTGACATAGTGAGACTTTTTCTAAAAGAAGAAAGCAAGAAAGCACTACTTAAATCAATGACATAGAAAAAACAAAAAATAACAATACCGTCCTTTGCTGTGAGTTCCAAACAAGCCCAGAAATTATTTGTGTCGTAAGTAAATAAGAAATATTTCTTTGTGTGCCTCTAAACTCATATTTTATTATAAGTTTATTTTGCTTATCTTGTTCTGTTTTATTTCTATTGTCTTGTTTTCTTTTTGAAGGAAAGCATAAGCAACTTGAATTAAGAGTTCTTTTCCCTTTTCATTTCAGGAAATAGCAAATATCTAACAGATGATTGTTGTTCAATTGCCACTGTTCATATAATTCTGTAACTTTTTTACTAAAGGACATAATGGTTTCAAATGTAGAAAGCAATAGACTCTTATTTTTCACAAAATAAACCCAGATGATCTGTCTTACTTTAAGAAATTGTTTATAACATTTGACTTTTGTCCATGTTTCTTATCTAAAATTCTATCACACTGCATTGTAAACTATACTCAAACTAATTTCAGTAAGAAATTCTACGTGAATTGGAAAGTATCGGCAGCATCTTATCCAAAGGGAAGTGATAAACTGCAGTGCACAAAACAGCACTAATGGGTGCAGGCAAGCGGTGCGGAATTAGGTGTTGCATCTAATTATGTTTACATTCTCAGCGACAATCATTAGATGTGATAAACAGCAAATTAATTCAACTCTCAAAGAAGAGGGCACTGGAAAATTTTGTGAGCACTTTTATAGTCAAAAAAACTTAGTTTCTCAAAATTATTTAAAGAAGATTCGTATTATACATTTTGTGTCTTTATTAAAATAAAAAATATTTAAATTATTTGCAGTACCAATTCTGGGAGATTTCTATGAAAGTATGTCAAGAGGCTACATTTTGTCTAAGGTTTTATAAATACCCACAAAAAAAGCTTAAAGTCTCTCAGAACAGGAAGTCTGCCATTCTGTGAAGATAGCATTTCAGGAAGGCCTGAAAATTCTCTATGCTAAAAAACGGACCATACCACAACCTAGAGCTCTTGCGTGCTCAGGTCATTCTTTCACTAAAGTGCAAGTAAATTATAGTTGCATAAAAATAAATATTAATCAATTTGTTAATGAATAATAAAGCCAACCAAATGAATGGCTAATAAATATTGGAGCCTTACAAAAATATGTAAAACAAAGATAGAGTTAAAATATCATAAATGATAACGCTATAAAATATAATATTCAGGGAGAAAAGTGATAAAGAATCAAATTTGCTCGTTAACATATTTTGGTCACTGTTCTGGAAAACAGCCCAGAGCCAGGCAACCAGGAAACCCAGGACGCAGAACTGGCTATGGAAGTGCCTGCCTGCCGCGGTGATAAATGTGCTTCTGGCATCTGCGGTGACTGCTGCTTGGTCCACGGGCGGACTTCTCCCCTAGGTAACTTTTCCAGAAGTTCCAATCAGTTTCATCTGTCTACTCCAGCGGCATTAAATGTCATTCTGCAAAAGATAAGAAATTGCTTCTGTGCTCCTGCTGAGCCAATCAGGACCTGTCTTCGCGATTTGCAGGTGACGTTTTCATTGCCTTTAAAGACTAAGTATTATATCGGTAATTGTTTAATGTGAAACATTCATTTCTAGAATTCTTAAAGAGTGAGATATACATCTAGCTATTGAAAACGATACTTAGCCACGTTGGATTTTGGGGGCATAAGGAAGAAAGGATAAATAGAGGAAAGAGCAATAGTTTGAAAAATGAGAAGAGAACAAGGAGAGGCTCTGATAGAATTTATTTTTAAACTAACATAGACATACTCCCCCTGCTTGTGGTTAAGTCAAAAACATGGGTAAAACGATTCTTCTGAAAAGTGGTATGTGACAAAGTGAATGTGTGCATAAAATGATTGAGGGACACAGAGCAGAGGAATTGAAAATGCGGCCTCTTTATGCAGACAGTCCAGATGCAACTCCAGAGCCATATTCTATTAGCCCTGCGACGTGTGATGGAATCAGGATACTGCCTGTGCTCCATTGTCCTCATCTTAAAAATCTCTTTGCAATAATACATAGCACATACCTTTGTAGAAATTAAATCAAATGATGCATGAACAGTGTTTAAAAGAGTCTCGGTGAATGTGAACACTTGATTACTGTAACTGGACATACTTTCAAATCATCCTTCTTCTACATGGTCTTTAAAATGTCGTTATTAGACAAATACCATATTTCTCACCTAAAAAACTACCTAGAAACACCATATTGATTTTATGTTTTTAAATCATTAATTTCTTATTGAATAGCTTTTCTGAGCTACTACCTCTACTGATTTTTCTAAGTTAGATCAAAATATTTCTGTTAAACATGTCTCCAGCTGTAGCTGCTGAATGCACACAAACACACACTATATAATAATTTAGATCTATTTTTTTTTGTTTCTCAAATAAGACATACTCTTCTATCTCTAATTTGAACCAACCTTTTCCTACTTTTTTGTTTTTCTTTTTAAAATCTTAGCACCAGTCCATGTCCTGAAGATTCAATTCAATCATAGCTCCTTTTCAAAACCTACTTTTAACCACTCCAGGGTCAAGAGGTTGATCCCATTTTCTCTAAAGCGCTGGCTGCGGGGCATGTTCTCTCATACTTTCTTATGTGCTTTGAGAAGTCAATATTCTTCTCACTCTCAATCAAAAAGTTACTCTTAAAAATACTCATATTGTGGGAGTATCCTGAAGCAAAAAGCAAAGAAAGAAAAATCATAAATGAGTTAAAAAAATCAATGCAGAAAACCAACATTTATTCTTGCAGAGTGGACTGGAGGAAAGTTCTACCTCCTAAAACCGCTTTGTTCCTGATAACCTATTCAGAACTTTAAAGGTAACTTTGAAATGGTGGCTAAGTATAAGCATAATGTAATAATAAGTAAGATTTCTTTTAAAAAAGCAATTTCTCAAACTTAAATCAGAATAGGATGAAATATACAATGATAGATTGATGAGCAAAACATTTTGGGGAAATGAGCAAAACCGTGCATATAGGCACACAATGGCCATGCCTGCATTGGTCGTAAGGCCTGCATTGGTCATAAGGCAATAGATATTTGAGAGAAAGAAGACTGGACCTGTAAAATTGTATAATATTTCTATAGTTTTCTTAATAATTTATTGTAGTTATGCTTACTTAATCAATTCATAAAGTGCATATGATTTAATAAAAAGTCAGTGTCCTTCTGTATGATAATACATTTTTTATTGTTCCTAACTAGAAATAGGTTCAGTCGAAAGTAGTCCTGAAATCTGACAAAAGTTAAGGAAAAGTTCCATTTTTAAAGTGAAATCCATCAACTTTTTTCTTTAAAATTACCTTATGACCTATAATAGGAAGCTCTTTTGACATATATTACACCTAGTTCATCTTGAATGAAACAGCAGGAACTATATTTCTTAATAGAAATCCTATTATTTGGGGGGTAATTTTTACTCTAAGTCATAGTAAAGCATTTATGGGCAATGGGAAAACTAAATTTCATATGACCGAAGTTTCTACAGCCACATTTTTGGAATGGTAATTAGGAGCCTTAATTACATGTTGCTGTAAAGGTTTGTGAAAAAGCCAAGGACATGACTGGCAAGATCATTTGTTCCACAATGTATCTGTAGAAGACACTAACTCCATCATTTCTTAAATACCTTTTTAGAAGTGTGACTATGCATTGCAATAAAAATGGAATCTTTTCAATTCACCTTCTTCAGAGAGATCTCAAGGTCTATGTTAATTATTGGATTATTTTTGGAAAGAGGTAGATTTTGGTGAACAATTGGCCACATATAGAGTCTGAGCTATTCTCTAGATGTTATACCTGTAAGCTGGGTCATAAGAATCACCAGAGACCTTTATATGTGTTCACATCATTTTTACTCTTT
The DNA here is from genome assembly GCA_963574575.1 of Galagoides demidoff. NCBI lineage: Eukaryota > Metazoa > Chordata > Mammalia > Primates > Galagidae > Galagoides > Galagoides demidoff. The sequence goes on along the minus strand of CAUYQV010026567.1, from coordinate 19,012 downwards.
TGTAGAGATGTTTTGCCCATATATTATGTGAAAATTTGCCCTTATGCTTCTTTATAGCAACTTTTAAAGAAAAAGAGTTCAACACACATTTTATTTACTTGAAGTATATTACTGGAAATACAGCCTCATATATCCCATCAATTTATCAGAAGCTGGCTATCTGTAGTCTATAACGGCACAGCCAACAATTAAACTCAGAAGTATTGTGTGAACTGGTCTCCATCAATGGTAAATATGAGGCCATATGAGATTTTTTAATATAGGAGTTATTTTATTACTCTTAATAACATATGTAAGAAGTAATAATAAAGATAATTCACTCTTTAACTTCCATAATAAGGGAAAATTTTAGTATGTGTTTGAATAGTTATGAGGAAGTCAACCTGGGTGCCATCTTAGGCCATGGGAAAAGGGGCATAGTGTTCATCAATCTACAAAAATCTCCATTTTTCTTTAAGAAGAAACTGTGGTTTCAATACAGGAAACATTTTTCAGTTCACAGCTTCCTGATACTCCTAATAGGCCATGGATGTGCTCACCTCACAGAGTCAGCTAATCAGAAATCACGTCAGGATATTTTTTTATTTGGGATCTGATAGTAGGGAGCTCAATTCTATGCCAATGATGAACATAGGAGGTTCTGCAGCTGTCTGTGGCCATTCCCTGCTGTGGGAAGGTGTCTACCATAGAGGAGAAGGAAGCAGAAAGAAAAGCAGAGACAAGTGTGAAGAAAGAATGCTCTGGCAGCCTTTGAAGCTCTGGTTTCAAATGCCCCAGAAACCCAGAAGCTCCTCTTGTTTTCTCATAATCTCAATGTGAACCAATACATTCTGTTTTCTCCAACCTTATTTTACTTGAGAATCTATTACTTATACAGGGAAAAAAATCCCCATACCACAAGGAACCTGTGTCTTGCAAATAATGGCAATTCAATATGTGTGTAATGAACCAATGAATATACAAACAGAAGCATGGTAGAAATTGTCTCTGACTCATAGAGGAAAGGGGAAAGGGAAGCAGTAGCCAGAGTGGAGGACAGAGATCAGGCATAGTTCCAAAAATGAGAGCTGTCAGTTATTGAATATTTTAAGCCTTTATTTTTGCTCACATTTAAAAGTGGGCATTATAAAAGTAACTTTCATAGTTGAATATGAGCACTATTTGCTAATGGAATCTAAAATATTTTGCATAGTGTCTAATTCTTAATAAGATCTCAATAACAATTGACGGTTGCTATTGTTACAATAAATGCAAAATATCAGTTTATCAGTTTTCTTTTATGTCTTGTAAACTCTTTGGACAAATTGAAAATGGCTTGTCTAGCAAAACCACTTTTTTTTCCATACTTGTACTTAGGGTCAGCTATTTATCGACAGGGTGCAGCAAGACTGATGAATAGGAAGTTTCAGTGTCTCTCCACATGAACACCAAATTTCACAATCATCCACTCACATAAGCACCTTCAGAAGAACGAACAATCAGGGGAGTAATAATACTACCTTGTTTTAGCATTATATCAATAAAGAGTGCATAAAGACAGTATTTATTGCCTCATCTACAAGCTTTCCTTCATCACCTGGCAGTGCCACACCATCACACTGAGTGGAGAGAGAATATGTGTGACTGGGGAGGGAGACCAAAGTGTTTGGGAGACACTGTATTGAAAATTACAGAAACACAACACAGAGCAAAATTCTGCTGGTGCCCACAAAGCGAACATTGAGACCAGCCTAGTCAGAGGAAAGTCTCTATTCTGAAATCCAAGTTCTGGCTAGTCCTACCACCAGATTAAAAAAAAAAAAGAAAAAAAGAAAATATGGAGAATCCTCAAAGAACTCATATTAGATCTCCCATTTGATCCTGCTATCCCATTAGTAGGTATCTACCCAGAAGAAAATAAAACATTTTATCATAAGGACATTTGCACTAGACTATCACAGCTCTATTTATAATTGCCAAAATGTGGAAACAGCCTAAATGCCCATCAACCCAGGAATGGATTAACAAGCTATGGGATATGAATACCATGGAATACTATTCACCCACTAAAACGATGGAGACTTTACATCTTTTGTATAAGCTGGATGGAGGTGGGGTACATTCTTAGTAAAGTACCACAAGAATGGAGAATCAAGAATCCAATGTACTCTATTCTAATAGTAAGGCAGTAGATGATCTAATACAAGACAGGGAGTAGAGGAAGGAGGGAGTGGGTCGAGCAGAGGAGAAAGGAGGATGGGGATTACGGTGTATGTATGCCACATTTCTTGGGCACGGGACACAATTATAAGAGGAACTTTACCTAACAAATGAATCAGTGTAACCTGATTCTTTGGACCCTCAATGAATCCCAAATAAAAAAAAAGAAACAAATTAAAGTAAAACTAATTAAATGAGAAAAAAATAAAGGTGTGGGATGGAATAAATTTGTAAGGAAGTCAAGATACAAAGAGTGAAGTCCTTAGGGAATTCTTATGGCTGTCTGCAAGAGACACACTTCACCTATAAAGACACACATGAATTGTAAATAAAGAGATGAAAAAAGTAATTCCATATAAATGTAAACCAGAGAGAGAGAGAGAAACAGGATTAGCTATACTTCTATCAGATAAAATAGTTTTTAAAGGAAAAACTATAAAATGGACAAAGAAGATCATTATATGATCAAAAGGGGGTCGGTTCAGCAAGTGTCTATAACAATTCCAAATACATATGTGCCCAATATATATAATGCTAATATTGTAAGAGCTAAAGTGAGAGATATAACCCAGTACAATAATCCTTATAACTCAATACTCCACATTAAGCACTAGACTGATCATCCAGGTAGAAAAGTAACAAAGACATATTGTACTTAATCTGCATCACTGACCAAATGAACCTAATAGATATTTACAGAATGTTTCATCTAGCCACTATAAAATACATGTTTTATGTTTTTGTTGTTTTTAGTCAGCTTATGAATCATTCACAATGATGAACCATATGTTAGCCCACAAAACAAATCACAAAAATTCAAATAATTTGAAATCACACCAAATACACACACACACACACACACGTATATTTTAGACAGAGTGTCACTATTTCACCCTCAGTAGAGTGCTGTGCTGTCACTGCTCACCAGCAACCTTAAGCTCTTGGGCTCAAGTAATTCTCTTGCCTTAACCTCCTAAGTAGCTAGGACTAAAGGCACCTGCCACAACGTCCAGCTATTTTTTGTTGCAGTTGTCATTGTTGTTTAGCTGGCCCAGGCCAGGTTTGAACCTGCCACCTTTGATGTATGTGGCTGGTACCATAACCACTGTGCTACAGATGCTGAGCCACACCAAATATTTTTTATGACTACTATGGAATAAAAAAAGAAATCAATCAGATCAGAGAATAAATAAATAAAATTGAAATGAAAAATACAAAATATCCATGAAATGAAAAGTTGATTTTTTGAAGTGGTAAACAAAATTGAAAAACCTGTAGCTAGGCTAAAAAAAAAGAGAGAGAGAGAGAGAGAATAATACATAGTGAAATAAGAGATGAGAAAGGAGCCATTACTACTGATACTACAAAAATCCAAAGGGTAATTGGAGACTATTGTGAACAACTATATGCCAATAACTGAGAAAATGTAGAATAAATGGACAAATTCCTAGCAAATACAACCTACCTACCAAAAAGAAAGGAAGAAATCCAAAATCTGAATAAACCAAAAGGAAGCAATGAGATGGAAGCAGTAACAAAATGTCTCCTGTCAAGGTCAAGCACAGGGCTTGACGGCTTCACACTTAAGAACTAAAAACAAAAAAATAGAAAAAAAATTAAACAGTTACTTAGTTAATGACATCATCTTGATATTTTTTGTAAGTGCTGTGGATATTTAAAACATTTATGTTGAAATACAAATGATTTAGATAAATTGATTAATATACGCATTCAACAAACTAGTAAATATTTATGGAAATCTGATAGCACTTCATTCATAATGATTCCCAAACCATACACAGAACTAATAGAATATATACATTCACATACTGAAGAATTTTTTTAAGGAATTTTCTCAGATGTTTATAGAGGCTGGCTAGTCTAAAATTTGTAGGGTGAGCTCAAATTCAGGTAATTCAGGTACAAGTTCACATCTTGTATGTGAAATCCAAGAGTAGTCTGTTGATGCTGGCAGGGGTATTTGTTTGTTTATTTGTAGTCTTTAAGGCTGAATTCTCTATTTTTGGAAATCTCAATCTTTTCTCTTTAAGCCTAACAACTGAATGGCTGAGATCCAACTACACTATGGAAGGTAATGTGTTTTACTCAAAACCTACTGATGAAAAGTTAATCATTTCCAGGAGGTGCCTGTGGCTGAGTGAGTGGGGCGCCGGCCCCATATACTGAGGGTGGCGGGTTCAAACTCAGCCCCTGCCAAACTGCGGCGGAAGAATCGCCTAAGCCCAGGAGTTGGAGGTTGCTGGAGTGACTCCACTGCACTCTACTGAAGGCAAAAAAGTGAGACTTTGTCTCTACAAAAAAAAAAAAAAGTTAATCATTTCCAAAAGATGTCTTCACATCAACATCTCACCTGGTCTTCCACCAAGCCACTAAGCACCATAGCATAATCAATTTGAAAAATGCAATTGACCCACAAAAAGCACCCAGTTCCCAAAATAAACTGTGTGAATAGATGGTTAGGTAATAATTTTTCAAAGTGTTTTAAGGTCTGAAATAAAATCTCAATTTATAGTTTTTATTCACATTATTTTACAAGTTACCATAAATTCCTGGATTCATTTTCCTCCTGTCTACCATGTTTGCAAATCGACCCTTTGCTGTGGAGTGTAGGAAGAGGATGAAGAATGGGAAATCATTTATTGGGTTACAATGCACACTACATGGGTGATGGGTACATTCAAACTCAGTCCTTACCACTGTAAAATATAACCACGTGAAAAAACTCATATTCCCTAAATATGCTGGCTGCTTCTTCTTCTTCTTTCTTCTTCTTTCTTCTTCCCCTTCTCCCTTCTCCTTCTTTCTTCTTCTTCCTTCTTCTCCTTCTCCTTCTCCTTCTTCTTCTTCTTCTTCTGTAATCCTTTTCCAATTTATCAGAACTGAGCCTTAGGAACAAATAAATTATGCAAGAACAAGTACTTTAATGTATAAGCCACACACAGCAGGGTATACTGTTTTCAGCTGTAATATCCTGCTAGGACACTTCAGATAGATTTCTTCACTTAACCCACCTATCAATACCATTCAATTTTACCATTTTGATGAAACTGATCACAAACTTGCCAATAGTTAGCAATGTAATGATTCTGTCATATTAGAAATGGTGAAAGAAGTGGTCTTGCTGGTGAACTTTCCAGAGGGTGGGCCCAAGTAAATTTCACCGGGTAACATCAATTTCATTGTTGCAACATAATGGACCTTATGACGGTCCTCAAATTTTAACCGAATAACTGAAATCTAGCACAGATTAGGTAAAAGCAGCAAAGCTATGCTGTTCAAAAGTGATTGAAGTAAGCTTTATTTCTGCTTGTCTGCCTCTCCTCAAAATTGCTTTTAAACCTTATTTTATTTGTATCATTCAACAAATAGTTCTTGAAACCATATTCTGTACCAAGAACTCTTCTGGGGTTTAGAGATACCAAAATGAAGATGTGCCTCCCTCAGCTTAAGCATGCTTTAATCTATGTTTAAAGTGTATATTGCTTTAACTTTTTTTCCTTTTTTTTAAATCATATCAGTGTACCTTAATACTATCATGGGGTACAGAGTGCTGTATCTATATCAAATTTGAAATACTTTTTAACTTAGCCTTCATGTCATGTCATTTTCTTAGTCATTGTGTTAAGACATTTATATTCTACATTTAGAGATTCACATGTACCCTTATAGGATGAACCATAGGTGTGATCTCATCAATCACCCTCCCTCTACCCACCCTCCCCGCTTCCCTCCCCTCCCTTCCCAAAGATGACTTATTTTTTAAAGAAGAGGGTCAAAAATGGACATTTGGATTAAGTTGGAAAGAAATATCTGATCAAGTGAATATTCTAAAAATAGATGCAGGTATACTAAAAATGCTACTACTACATAGTAAAATAGTCCTATAAATAAAATAATATATCTGAATCAGAGCGTCAAGATTTTATATTTATTGCTATGGACTAAATTGTGTCACTTCCAAATTCACACTTCAAAGCCCTAACCCTTCATGTTATGATATTTGCAAAGGTGACTCTGGGGGAATAATTAGGTTTAGATGAGGTTGTGAAGGTAGGACGCTCAGTGTAGGATTACTGCCTTTGGGAGGCCAGCAAGCTTTCACTCTCCCCTACACACACTGAGGAAAAGGCTCATGAAGACACAGCCAGAAGGCAGCGGTGTGCTACTGGTGGAGAGAATCATCTCCACACACAGATGCTGCTGACAGCTTGATCTCGGATTTCTAGTCTACAGAACTGTGAAAAATAAATTTCTGTTGTTTAAGCCACTTAGACTATGGTATTTAATTGTAGCCCCACACTTGACTAGGTTGTGTATCCAAGCCAGTCCCAAGTCTATGTAAGGAAATAAGTAACCAAACATACATGGTTTACCAATTCTCCTGATGGCTTCTTGCCATAACAAAATTTTGATCAAAATCCTGGTTGACTAACTATACATAATGAATACACGGGGAGAGCACTGACCCCAAGAACTCTCTGCACATTTCTCTTTAATATAAATGGATTTTGCATTTAAAAGTTTTTGATTTATGTCTTTCAAAAATAACTTTTCACATGGTGGATTCTAAGTGGCTGGAAATTCTTTGGTACTCCCATTATACAGGGGTAGAGTTCCTTTCCACTTCTTTTAACACTGGGCTGCCACTGTGACTATTTCAGACACTAAAACCTGGTGGAGGTGATGCTGCTCCCGTCCTGGGATTTAGCCTGACAGAGGCCTGGCTCCTTTGATGCTGCACTTTTGGGTGTCCTGAGCTATCCTGGATAGAACATGCGGGAAGTTCACAAAGAGTAGGTTGGCCTGGAAACTTTATAAGGGCACAGGAATCCCAGAATTTCTGCTCAGCCCAGTTTCCAGCCATCCCCCAGCAGATGACAGAACTGAGAGTGAGGCATCTTGCATCTTCCAGTCCAATAAGTTTATACCCACTTTACTTTGGCCCAATCAAGTAGAGGACTCCTTACTCATCTAACTCAGTAATCCTAGATTACTGTAAAAAATTTAAAAATCAGTGTTACTCCATGCCACTTGTTTTTGTTTGTTTTGTTTTAACATTTTTTTTTTCTTTCTTTGCAGAGACAGGGTCTCACTGTGGCTCAGGCTGGTCTCCAACCTCTGAGCTCAGGACAATCCACCCACTTGGGCCTCCCAGAGTGCTAGCCACCACACAAGGCCAACATTTGTTATTTTGAACACTCTAGCAGTAAGACTTAACAATTACTTTATGCGAAAAGCCATTGATATGAGGGATAACTGCCTCTGGAGAGAAGACCTGGGATAGGGTTAAGAAAAAGTCCGAAAGATACATTTTCTAATTTTATTTCTTACGAAGTGTTTTCTTTAATTCCAATATTCTCAACCAAAAGCTTGTCACTGCCTTAGTTTTGAAATATATTCTAAGAATTGAACAAAGGACCATAAACAGTACAAACCTCACTCAATTTTATCAGTTGCAATCACAGCTTAAGCTCCAAAACAATAAAAAAAAATTCCTAGAGACTTAATATGCAGATAAGTTTGCTGGTCAAATGCTCCATTTAACCAAGTTATTATTTTATTTGTTATCCACTAAAAACCTTGCACTTAAAGAATATGTTCAAAATTGTGAAGGTTTCAATATTTTAAAAACAAATGAAAATTATTCATGAAAAATAAATTCTATGACCTGCTATAACGTCATGCTCAAACTCAATACTTTCAAAGGGAACGACGTATCTCTCACACTAAAACTGATTTTCTTCCTTGACAGTTTCTTCTTGCAAGCACCAGAATGTGAAATAAAATGTTTGTTAGTCTACAAGTGCCACTGAGATTACCATGATCAAAAATTATCTGCACCTATTCAATCCTGTAAGCCCCATACTTGAGCCTACAAAATGAAAATAAAAATATATAATAGACCTCTAAGTCTTAATGTGAAAATGGAAATGAGGTTTTATACATTCTCTGAAAACTATAAAACATAAAAATATATGGTGTGTGTACTTAGCCATACACACACACAAACACACACAACACTTGTGACTTTAAAAGTTTATTTAAAATATTGCATATTGTGGAACTTCACTGTTAAACTAGCTATACAAGTTAGATACTTGAGAGAAACAGTGTTTTGTTGTTGTTGTTCTTTTATCTTTCCACTTCTCCCTCTCTTTTATCTTCTCTTTCTTCTTTTTTCTCCAATGAATGTCGCCTAAGAGAGACTTTTCTAATCTCTGTGCTTTTTCATTCACCCACACAGAATATTTTTCAGCCATTTCTGAGGCAACCCAAAGGCTGCCCAAACTTCAGAGACCATCCACTTTCTCCTCCATTTCAATACTTTTATGGATTATAACCCTGAGGGCACTTTGAAGTATTGGCTTAAACCCTGTGCTCCAAATGTCAATCTTTCCACACCCGCTAAGCCAGCAAACTGACGTTAAGAAGAACATTTTTATCGTTCTGATGAAATGTCAGCTCGGGTGTTTGGTCTCAAGTCATTTTCTGTTTTATTTTTGCTTATTACTGCAAATTCCAGATCCCTCTCCCATTTCCATATGATGATAGCAATTGTTTTGTGCAAGTTGTCTGAGGTTTTCAATTTTTGGGATGCATTTTGAGTTTATTGTCTAGTGCCATAGTAAGAGAAACTCAGCGTCTTGATGTAAAAGCAGTTTACTTTTTCACCATTTCCTTGGGTGAGGGGTCTAAACACACAGTCACTAAGGTCTCCATCCGGTGCAGGTGGCTGTGCTGAGGTACAGACAGTCTGTGAACTCCTCTGAGACCCAGAGTCCCCCTCCAAATTTACTCAGTTGTTGGAAAAATGTATTTCTTTCTGCTGCAGAATTGAAGTCCCTCATTTTCTGCTCCTTATCAGTTAAGAGAACTGCAGCTGCTGAAGTTAGTGGTGTCCTTCCCCACATGCCCCCATAGACAGCCTGCTTTCTCTCAGGACGGCACTAGCGTCTCTGTCCTTCCCCTCCTTGCAGAACTCCCTTGATTAGATCAGACCCACACATAATGTTTTTTTGTTTGTTTGTTTGTTTTAAATTTAAAGTCAACTAATTAGTGCCCACACCATGGACTTCACATCCTATCCTATTCATAGCATTAACTCCTATTGAAGGGGAAGGAACAACACAGGATCTATACCCCATGGAGTGAGAAGCCTGGGAGACATCTGAGAATTACACCTAACACAGACTCTTTTTGTTTCCTGTCACTGTAGCTTCTATCTTCACAAGTATAATTCTCATCCATCTAAATTTTATCAATTGTGAATAGCAAGGGGAATGAATTATTATCATAAACTCCATGTATTGTATTCCCTTATACATGCCTCTTATTATATGTTGATTCAAATGTATAGGTGTAGGTACACATCTATACTGGGAATGGCAAAAATGTATATATATTTTAAGAAAGGAAAAATATATACTAAAATTGTAATAATATATACCCCTAAAAATGATGGCTGTAAGTCACCTTTGAGCACCTCTTATAATTTCAAAAGTAAAATGTGACTTGAGTATTATAATTATAATACAAATTTTTCCTTTCTTAGAATGTGTATATATTTTTGGCACCCTAAGTGTATATATACACACACACACATATACAGCAATTGCACACACATTTCATGGCCACAGTGTATATATCCATACATACTACATATAAACATGTAGTACTTTATTGTATAATCTAATTTAATCTACTTAATAACAACATTTAAAAATTTCACACATTATTTTCTCCTTGTTCTTCAAGGAACTAGGTACTTGTAGTATTAATCTTTTTCTTTTCAAGTGGGTGTTTGACACACTTAGATACCAATTTCGTGCCATTACAGACTCGATCTTATCCTACCTTGCAGCTCCGTCATCATCAAACATATTTGACTTATACTATATGGAAAGCTTTGAAACACATGTAGCTCCTAGGCTACTAAGTTTGTGCTAGCAGAAATTGTCTCATCCAGATGAAAAAATGACACTAATTTTCATTTATCAACTATTACTTATTTTTCGTACCTAAGAGATAAAGGCAATCACTGATAAATGTCAAATACTTGGAATAAATAATTAGTACAACAGAAATGTAAAGAAATGATCTATGTACCTTATTTCTTGCCTGTTCTTTATCAGTTCATCAATTAAGTAACTGAGAAGATTGAAAACATGCTTTCTAAAGAGATCTTTCCAACAGCCATGTATGACATCCAATATTCTTTACATATATTTTCCCTTTTACTGAGATATAACTCCATGATCTTATGATAATCAGATATTTTATGCTTCCTTCTGGAGTCTCATTTTGTCTTTCTTTTGAGCACCAATATATTGGGAGTTCTATAAGATAAAAGTCTTCATGTGAGCATATCCAATAAACAATATGCCATGCTCATTGTTTACAGTTATTAAGCAGTGGAGTACTAAGAAATTTCTTTGAATGGCATTGTAAAGAGAGTCATATTTATGATGTACTCTTGCGAGCAGAATCAGAAATACGTTTACAATCTGTTAAGATGCTTTACTTACTGGCGTATAACATTATAAATATACTGTATTTCAGCAAGCATCACTGTAATTTTCTTCTCATCCAACATTTTGGTACTGATGAACCTGGACACTGTCCAAGAAAAGATTAAGAACATACACTCCGCAGCCTTTGCAATTCTTTATTTCACTCCCTTGCTGTATACGCGCATAAACTACAATTTTAATATGTAGGCAGATCAGTCTATAAACAAGAAATGAACAATTCTGAAAAGATAATCATTGACATAGCTCCTATCACCTTCTCCAATAAACAATAACAACAATAAATGTTAAAAAAAAGAGAAGAGACTAACTAGTCAAGACATGGTGAATAAAATTATTGCAGTTCAGCACTAAGGCCAGCCTTGCGGAGACCGTGAAAGTTAGGGCTGATCACAATCTCCTCTGAAGAGGCCACTTCAGGCTTTCACATTCCTTTTGGATTCATCACAATGGCCATCTTCCTGCTTCCTCCACAGAAACTGTCTTTATTTTGCAGGCATCCATATTTTGAGATCATGTTTTATTTCACTTTGTAATTTTTTTTTCCTTTTGGGTCAGGGCTGGGTTTGAACCCATTACCACCTCTGGCATATGGAGCCGGCGCCCTAGCCTTTTGAGCCATAGGCGCCACCCTTATTTCACTTTGAATCTGATTTGTATAATGATTTTGTGTGGAACTTTGCCAATTACTAGAATTACTTTGTAGTTCATAAATATATCATTTTAATGTCTATAGTAAAATGCCTAAAATTAAACTCACAGAAATATTGATCAGACACCCCATTCTTTCTCAGCTAAATGCTGAAAGTTAAAAGTTTTTAATTATTTATTTATTTATTCATTTATTTTGCAGTTTTTGGCTGGGGCTGGGTTATGAACCCACCGGCATATGGGACCCGTGCCCTACTCCTTTGAGCCACAGGCGCCACCGAAAAGTTTTCTATTATTATTGATGGGTATGTTTTCAGGGGAGAATTCTATGTCACACAGAAACCTTCTCTAGTAAGCCAAACGCCACGTTCAGTTTGTAAATGCAACACGTTGTATAGTTCTCTAATGAGCTCCACACAGTATTTAGGGACAGAATATCCCTCAATCTCTGCTAAAATTTAATAGAAGTCAATATCGCAGAAAATAGAGCCATGGGATTTACAAACCCTTTTTGAAAACCTAATTTAAAAAAAAAATAAATGTTTAAATTCTTCCTATTTGGAGAAATTATGAACACTTGTCACAGATTATTAAAGTTTTTGCCATGTTTACATTGCCTTTAATGCTGCCACGCAATGTCATTTAATATAATTATGATGCAGTGCAGATTTACATGTGTCAATTTTAACATTTATGTTTGTACTATTTTGTAAGAAAGACTGGTCAGAAAAAAAAAAATAGGGCTTGGATTTACACCTATTCCCAGATTTATAAAACAACTGAAAAGATCTTCCATTATTTCCTGCATTCTGCTATTATTGAATAACATAGAATTATCTGTTTCTGGAACTCAGATATAAAACTGAGTAGAATTTAAATACTTTTTGAAAGTTTTATTTTTTCATTTTATTTCTATTTTGGGAAGCTTTTTTCAATTACTTTCTATTCATAACTTCTACAAAATGATCTTAAAATTTCACATTCTTCCTAGGAAACCATCTATTTCTTTGTGTTTTCAAATTTTATAGAATAGAACAGAAATTATCACTTAATATTGTGCATAATTCATATCCTTGATTATATCCTCTCACATTTATAATGTTGTATTTTTTTCCTTTGGCAAATTTTCTAAGAGCCTCAAAAAAAAATATCTTAAAATAAATAGATCCACAGAGTACTTGTCATTCCCACCATTTTCTGAATCGCAGCACATAGAATTATTTTTATTAACAGCTTACCTCAATATTTTCCCTGTATTGATAGTCATTTATTGCATATCTTCACAGATTGAAAGTTTAATGATGTGATCTTTCTTTATGATTGTGTGTTAGTCTCTTCTGTGTTGTGATAAAGGAATCTGAGACTGGGCAATTTTTAACCAAAGGTTTATTTTGGGCCAGGTTCAGTGGCTCATGCCTGTAATCTCAGCACTCCGGGAGGCCGAGGCAGGTGGATTATTGCCTGAGTTAGCAGGTTCGAGACCAGCCTGAGCAAGAGTGAGACCTCATCTGTAAAAATAGCTGGGTCCTGTAGTCCTAACTACTTGGGAAGCTGAGGCAAAAGAATTGCTTGAGCCCAAGACTTTGAGGTTTCTGTGAGCTATGATGCCACAGCACTTTACTGGGGGGCAACAAAGAAAAGAAAAGAAAGAAAGGTTGGTTTGTTCACAGTCCTGCAGGCTGTTCAGGCACAGCACCAGCATCTGCTATTAGTGAGGGCCTCAGACTGCCTCCGGTCATGGATAAGAGCAAAAGGAAGGAGCTGTGTGCAGATGACATGGTGAGAGAGTTAGAAGACTCGGGGAAGGTGCCAGGCTCTTTGTAACAGCTAGTTCCCAGGTGAACTCTGGGAGAGCTAATGGAGTGAGGACTCATTCACTAGGGCAACCCCAGGCTATTCAGGAGGGCACTGCCTCCCTGACCCAAACTCCTGCCATTAAGCTCCACCTGTAACATCAGGCATCAAATTGCAACATGAGTTTTGCTGGATCAAATATCCAAACAATAGCAATGACAATAGCATTTTGTGTGATGCATTTATTTCCAAAAGAGTTCTGTTTTATTTCATACATTGTTATCTGTCTGCTACTCAATGTTACTGCATTTATTTTCTAAGCATCTTCTGTTGCAGTTTTATCCCCTCTTTATTTCTAGTTAAGATTTAATATTTTCTTTATTTAGAAAGAATTTCCAGAATGGTTTATGCTATTCTAAAACTATGAATTTGTAAATAATTTAAACTTAATTTTAATTTTTCTTTGTATTGCAATAATTCTATTATTCTGCTTCAGAATGTACTGGTATTTGGGTGTGTATTTGTGTAGAGCCTATAAAAAGATTGAGAAATGCTTATGGATGTGCGAGGGCTGGGGGTGTGTGCAAAAAAAAAAGAGACAGCCGGGTGAAACCAAAACAGAGGTAGAAAAAGAAAGTGCATGCGTGTGTGTTACTTGGACATTTTCAGAAGTATATTAAAGGGAAAGAAAAATGTAGCAGCTAAATTGAATATTTAAAAGGTATTACATTAAAAATGCAACACTTTAAATTTTGAACTTTTATTAAGTTTCATAAACATTTAATTCTCACAACTCTATCATATAGGACCCCTTAAAACCTCTAGTTTATAAATGAGATAACTGAGTCATTAGAATCAAGTATCAGCCTCTTTTGGACTTGGTTCTACTGGGCCTGTGTAAGATTAAAATACAAAAATGATGCTCCTTCCATTCAGAGAAACGTAGGGTCTTCCCGATTGCTGAGACCAATAGAGTGTGGGGAAGTGATGAAATAGTTCCTGGTGTAGGCCTTATGAATGTGAATATTGGTAATTTCCACTGCTTTACTCAGAGAGCCCAGGGCTGGCCCATCAGAAGTCGGAGTAGTCTGAGGATGCCATGCTCTTTTGTCTAAGGTGCCAGGGGGGAAAGCCTTCCAAAGAAAATGAGAGAAAGCAAAGAGAGAGGGAGAGAGTTTTGTGGGGATTGAGGTGAGTAGAGAGAGAAAAGAAAGGCTGGTCAGGATGCAGCTGTTCCAACCCCCAGACGAGTCTTCCCAGCTGTGACGACCAACATCATGTATCAGAGATGAGCCATCTTGCTCAGCCTCTGACTCCCACAACTGTGGATATAATAACGAATAGCTAATTGATACTTTGAAGTTAGACAGCAATAGATAGACCACATATGTTGTTTTATTTTTGTCTCACTTTAATGCTGTGTAAAGCATGTATCTTGTGTTTACTTTGGATGAGTAAGGAAGGATTTTGTTGTTGATTTTACAAGCTTATCTAACAACTGATATAGTTATCCCCAAATATTAACAGATATTGATTGCCAAACATATAAATGTAAAATGAGAAAATTAATATCAATTATCAGTAATGCCTGTCTATTTTAGTAGTTTTCTTATTTTTCTAAATTTTAAAAAACCCATTGGCTATAATAATGTTCTGCTAATAACTAATATTAAAATTTTATTTTACTTTTTTATCAATCTGCTATAATAGGCTTCACATTCATTATTTATTTATTTTATTTTTATTCATATTTTCCCTGTGATTACTCCCTTACTAATTTAAAGGATCAGGTGCATGAATATAGTGTTCTGGGTTTGTAATTGTTTTAAGTAAAATGCATTACTGTATCAGAATCTGTTGGCTTTTCGTGTGGAGACTTGCCGTATACCTAATTTTTATTCCTTGTTTTCTATTTTCTACATTGAACATGTTCAGTGTACTGATTTTTATAGAGAGATGTTATAAAGATTGAGCTTTTTTGGTTTTCTTACTTGGCTCTCCAGAATGAATCAAATCTTTACATTGATATTTGAATATTTTCTACTCCCTCTTTCCCATCTCAGTTAGTTTGGAAAGTCCATCATATATGGATGGAAATCAGGCATGATTAAAAATGAATCTTCATGTATCTCCCATGTTTCTTTTATTTATCTGATCAGCATCAGCTATTTACTGACATTATCTGAATTCCATGACCAGGGAAATTTTTCTTCATTTATTTTCTATTTTAACACTTGAATTTTCTGCAGCAATGAAATGGTTGTTCGCTGCCTACTACAGTTTCTAATTCACTCTGTGAATCTTTCATCTCCATGTAAATTTCAGGGCTCTGTAACAAGACCCTTCATTCTCCTCAAAATAAGAATTCAAATGTGTCTAAAATAGACTTCCTTTTCTTGATAGAATACTATTTATTCCTCATTATGACAATATTTGGCTTAGCCAACACTTAAAGAATGAAGTCCATGCGTTACTGGTAAGGGCTGATGGCAAACGTGAGTTGAAGTTGGTGTTGTTCCAAATTATTGTGAGCCCTAGTTCATATTTCTGAGGAAATAGAAGGAAGAAAAGACAATTTTATGTATACTTTATGGATTTTTGCCACCCTGCAAAAGAGATGCTGTGAACCTGGGCTAGAAGGGAAGGGAGGAGCTGAAAATAGAAATAGAGTCAGTCGCACCAGGAGTGCAGCCTTCTGTCCAAGAGTGTCTTTTCAGTGTTTCATGTGGCAGCCAGGAGCTAGCCTCCTCAGGGTGCCTCGCGATTGGAATATTTGACTTCCCTGAGATCCAACCACAGCATATCTCCTGATTTTGTCTGGCAGAGCCTTCTGTTCTAAAAGGACTCCAATTTTATGCCAGGAATTAATCTTGCCAAATGCACTCTTCTTATTTTGGCTTAAAGCTACAAGAACGCTTCTCCAGTGGCACTGCCAAGGTTGAAAATGCACTCCCAGTGGCCCCACAGTTCATCTTACTGAATACAAATGGCCTTCTGCCAGAATCTGATCTGGCATGCTTTCCAGATAAGGCAGTGAGGCACAGATTTGTTATTTTATAATGTTCTCCTAACTCTCTACCCAACAAATAAGTACTTGATGTTTCTGACATGGTGAACATACTCTCTAATCTCAAATATAGATTTGGATTCCTATCTCTCTCTCTTTCTCTCTCTGTATTTTTTTTGGGGGGGGTGCGGGGATTTCCTTGGTCATTTCAATTGGTAGTAAAAATAGGGAAATGGGTGAGAGCAATTAGGGTGAGAATCTATATGGAGGCTATCATATGAAAGGCATACCTGGGCAGCACCCATAGCTCAGTGGGTAGAGGGCTGGCCAAATACACCAAGGCTGGTGGGTTCAAACCCGGCCTGGGCCAGCTAAAACAACAATGACAATTGCAACAACAACAACAAAAATAGCATGTGGTGGCTACTGGTGGGCACCTTTAGTCCCCCCAAAATAGCACATGGCATTGCGGTGGACACCTGTAGTCCCAGATACTTGGGAGGCTGAGGCAAGAGAATCACTTAAGCTTAAGAGTCTGAACCTGCTGTGAGTTGTGACACCACAGCACTGTAATCAGGGAGACAGCTTGAGAGTGTGTCTATAAAACAATAAAAAGCATATCTGTCCTCCATTTTAAACATAATATTCTTATCAAAATATTAGTTTTTGAAGACTTGAAGCTATCTTTGAATTTTAATAAACAATGCATACATAAAAATTTGTTTAAACTTAGGAGTCTTTTCTGATTGAGGATACCATCAATGTAAATTAGCAACACACAAGCATCGATATTGAAAAAGTCACACTGAATATCAGGAAACTACATACAACGATTAGTATCTCTGGTCTTCATTGTTTTTTAAGGTTCATTAGAGTGACAATGTCTGCACGTTTAGTCTATTGCTTATAAAATGGCTAAATTAGTCACTGTACAAATTTGTAAAAGTGTAAAAACCAGTACTGTTTAGTTTCAAGTGATAGAATTTGATAGAGATTTTAAACTTTGTAAGGGAAGGAATAGAGGAAGGGGAGAGAGAGAGAAAGAGAGTATGAGTTATGCATATAAGATTCTATTGACACAGACGTGTCTACTTAAAGGAGAGCTGAATCTAGGGGATCAAATCAGGGTTCTGCTTATCTCTCTCTACCTGCTGAATTTACTTTTAGAAGTTCTGTACCCCAGGGTTTAAAGCATCTGCACTTTCAGTATCATCATCAGTAATTTCGGAATCATGATTAGCACATGATTCTGTGTTATCTCCAAAGATATTTCTGTTGTTCATGATGTTTTGTTCCTGTTTTTGTAAAAATTCTCTAACAGAATGGTTTCATTCAGTTATAACCTATTGATCCCCTGTAATGTGTGAAATAATAAGTTGGCCATCAGGGAACACAAAGACAAATAAGAAATTATCTGTGTCCTTGAAACTGTCTTTATTTCAGATAAATGAAATATAGCATTAATAACATCAAATTAGTAAAGATGACATATATTAGAAAATGTAATTAATATTAAAGAGTGTTCCTATTATCCACATAAAAGCACATTTTACTTGGAACCTATGTCATAAAAATTTTGGCACACTGTTCCTCCTTCATTAGATGGAGACAGTCCACAAAATAATTCATTCTCAGGCTGGTGGATAAGGAAGGTGACAGGGTTAGGACAGGCTAAAGAAATGTTAATGAACAGCTTTTATGTTGGACCTCTCCTGGTGGAGATGGAAATAATAAGTGTTTCTACTGAAGGTTTATACTAAGTCCATCTGTTGGTTTTTACTAGACCTAAATTCCTCTGGTGACTTTTGGGGTTTTGATGTTGTGTTCTTCCAAAGACTGTGCCTTCCAGGTCAGAAACCATCAACTCCAACTACCAAAAGCTTCCACCTACCCCAGTTTTCAGGCATAGCCTGTGCTCTTGTGCCAACTTGTCAAGAGGTGGGCTGCGGAGAGCTGACCTGCCATGTGGTAAGATGATGGACTAAACCAACAAGTGAAAATTAAAGTAACAATTATAACTTAATTTACTATTTGGTGTAAACAAGAGGCCAGAAAGTCAGCATCAGCACTCTCGGTGTTCCATTTTTCTCCATGGAATCATGCTGGCTGAGCGTGAAGTGGATCAGCACATAGGGGGAAATCATCTCATTGCTAAGGGAGCCTTAACTACTGCTATTTCATGCACAGGGACTGAGAGGGGGACAGAAGGAAAGAATATGAGTTGAAATGAATTTAGCACTAAGTCAGAGTGGAGAAGAGCCTTCCAGGCAATCCCATGTCTCCCATGATGAGGTTTCAGGAGAGTCAACTGGGGAAGAGTTTGGCTCAGGGTTCTCAAATGCAAACTCTAAACGGAGGCACCTGGGTTACCAATACCAGTTAGATATACCAGGGGTCATGCTAGCCCCAGACAGACTGAGCACTTGACTTCCACTCCATCAGAGACTCCAAGGCGTGAGGAAGGCAGGCATCCCCCATGAGGAATGCCAGGTAAGGCCTTTGTAATTGCATAAGGGGGATAAGGCTTGAAAAATTACATGTAAGACTTATCATGGAATCAAACTCTTCACTCATTTATGAGAAGAGACTTTAAATTTTCATTTTCCCTGGATTTCTCTTGAATTTGACATTTGAAAACTACTTTTTAAACTCTTTTCATTGGATTACATTGTTTTATTCAACTCACTACTCTTCTGCACACCTAGAAATCATCAGTGTTACTCATGAGTTTACAAATGTCTTCAATAAATCTTTCCTGTCATCATCAACAATCCCTCTTTTTCTTTGATTTCAAATGCCACTTAATGTTAAT
>CAUYQV010026564.1:0-40557 GCA_963574575.1 Galagoides demidoff | reverse complement strand
GTTAAGTTTAAGTCTAAAATTTCTTTGCTTAGCTTCTTATTGGAGGATCTATCCAACACTACCAAAGGAGTGTTGAAATCTCCAACTATTATGATACTAGAGGAAATCAAGTTGCTCATGTCTATTAGAGTCTCTCTTACAAATTGAGGTTCATTCTGCTTGGGTACATAAATGTTAATAATTGAAATCTCAACATGTTGAGTGTTACCCTTAACAAATATAAAGTGACCATCCTTATCTTTTCTTACTTGGGTTAGTTTAAAGCCTATTGTATCTGCAAATAAAATTGCAATACCTGCTTTTTGCTGATTTCCATTTCCCTAAAATATACATGACCATCTCTTCACTCTGAGTCTATATTTATCTTTTAAGGTAAGATGAGTTTCTTGTATGCAGCAGATATCTGGCCTGAGTTTTTGTGTTCAGTCAACCAACCTGTGCCCCCTTAGAGGACCATTTAAGCCATTCACATTAACTGTGAATATTGATAAGCCTGGTAGAATTTTGGGTAGCAAGTTTTTCAAAAGTCCATTGGAAATTTTTAATCCTTTCACCAGTGTGGAAGTTGGAATTTGATCAAAAGTTTCTGAGTGAGTTTACTTGAGTGGTGGAGGTTTGCACTGGTCATTATGGAGGATAACTCTGAGAATATCCGGGAGAGCTAGTTTAGTTATGGCAAATTTCTTCAACATGTGAATGTCATTAAAGTATTGAATTTCTCCATCATAAATGAAACTCAGTTTAGCTGGATACAGGATCCTGGGTTGAAATTTGTTTTATTTTAGGAGATTAAAAGTTGATGACCACCCTCTTCTAGCTTGAAAGATTTCAGGAGAGAGATCTGCAGTCATTCTAATATTTTTCCCCTTGTAGATGATGGTTTTCTTATGTCTGACTGCTTGCAGAATTTTCTCCTTCCTATTCACTTTGGTGAAGTTAATTATAATGTGTGTAGGAGATGTCTTATTTATGTTGAGTTGTGCTGGGGTTCTGAAACTGTATGTTATCTGAATTTCAGAATCTCTTGGCATCTGGGAGAACTTCCTTCATTATCTCATCAAGTAGAGCATCTGTGTCTTTTGAAGGAACCTTGTTGCCTTCAGGAATTCCTGTAAGGCAAATATTAGTTTTCTTCAAATTATCCCAGAGCTCTCTGAGAGAATGATCCATTTTTGCTCTTCACTTCTCCTCCCCTTTGAGCATTTGGGAGCATCCAAAAGCTTTGTCTTCAATGTCAGAAATCCTTTCTTCTGCCTGCTCCATTCTGTTACTGAGGAATCCTACTGTATTTCTCAGATTTTTTTTTTTTTTTTTTTGCAATTTTTGGCCAGGGCTGCATTTAAACCTGCCACCTCTGGCATATGGGGCCAGCACCCTACTCCTTTGAGCCACAGGCACTGCCCTATTTCTCAGATCTTTGTGAGCTGCAAATTCTTGTCTGTGTGTCAAAATCTTTCATGATTTTTGTGTTTGAATTCATTGATTTCTTGAGACAACTTTTGAAATGCTCCTTGAATTTCTAATTCCAACTTTACCACCATTAATTAATTAATCTTATCTGCAATCCAAATTCTGAATTCAATTTCTGACATCTCAGCAATTTGTTTATGAATGGGATCTTCAGTTGTGTTCTGTGTGTCAAATCTTTCATGATTTTTGTGTTTGAATTCATTGATTTCTTGAGACAACTTTTGAAATGCTCCTTGAATTTCTAATTCCAACTTTACCTCCATTAATTATTAATCTTATTTGCAATCCAAATTCTGAATTCAATTTCTGACATCTCAGTGATTTGTTTATGAATGGGATCTTCAGTTGTGTCCACCATGTTGTTCCTTCGGGGAGTTGATCTACTCTGGTTATTGATGTTGCCAGAGTGTTTCCACTAATTTTGCCACATGATTATTTTACACCATTTGGCTAGATAGGAAGTTAAGGTGAAGTTGGACTGGGGGCTCCTGGGGTAGTGATTAACCAGCCCTTTGCCCAAGAGCTGGGACTAGTGTCTGTACCTTTTCCCCTAGAGCTTTGCAAAGAACCTGTACAGTGCTATGGCCTAAGACACTGGGGACCTGCTTGGTGTGGTGGGGCTAAGTGTTCTGTCTTGTTTTCAGCTGGTCTCTGTCTTATCCTAGTGAATCAGTTACTCTGGGTTGAAGTCTCAGCTGTGGAGAAATATAAACAATTAAGTCACCCCATTGTCCCCCATACACCCAGGCTACCACTTTGGTTGTCCTTGGGTGATTGGCCCAGGTCAAGAGTTCCAAATAAATTGTCCCAGTCAGCACCCAGTCTCAAGTGAGAGAGTTCAAAAAGTCTCCAGCAACTAGATAGCAAGGGTCGCTGGAAGCTCAAATATGACTCCCACCAGTGCTCCTAGAAAATGAATTAGTCTGGGAAGTTTGATGCCTCCTTCCCCACCTTGCACCTCTGTCCTATCCAGTCACTGGTAATCCCACAGGGCTGTGACCCAGTTCCCTCCAATGAGCAGATGCTCCAGGGGTTTGTGCCTGCCTGAGACACAGGGAGATCTATGTCTCCTCCATCAGGCTGCCATATTCTGTCACCATCTGGCAGGGGGAGCTGAGGCCTGACAACCTTGGACTTAATGGGAGCAGCTTAATGGGAGCTGGATTGATTCACTCAGTTCCAGCCCCGCCCCTGGTGTAGATGACACTCATATTTTCACAGAATTTGTGTTTGTATCCAGGCTATATTCCCCTGTAGACCAGGCACTTTTTGAGTTCACAGAAATTGTGACTCATTCCCACCCTAGTTCGCTGCCCAGAGCTGGCATCTCTGTCTTCACTGCACTCTGTGTTGGGGCAGGCTCGGTTAGAGCTCCCACTCAGCTCTCAATACTTGCCTCTCCCTGGGCTGGTGCAGTTGTCCCACCTGCTTTTGTCTCAGCTATGATCCACTGGGGGCCAGTGCTTCTTAGGCTCACTAAAGCAGCACTTCTGACTCAGCCCTGCCCTGGGAGTACGCTGTCTCTGCATACACATATTCTAGTCTCTGTCTCCACTGCACCCCGCTGAAGCAGGTACCACCTCAGGCATACTCTTTGCTCATGGTGCCTGCATTTCTGTCCCAGATCTGTTCCACCAGTGGCTGCCACTGGAGAAGATGTCCTGCTTCCTCTGGTTCTCCAGAGAGGCAGGCAGTGTCTCTCCAAAATATCCCCAGGAGTGTGAGCCCTATTATTCCTACGACTGCTGCTATTGCGCTGTGCCATGGGGCACCACCTCTCCCTCTCCCATATGGCACCACCTCTCCCTCTCCCATATGGCACCACCTCTCCCTCTCCCATATGGCTTCCCCATTCACCATCTTATCCTTACACCCGTGTTGCAGAATCAGCACAGACCTGTAACAGACCATGCCTTGTCCACACCTTTCAAGAAAATGCCCAAGAATCTGAACTCCATGCAGGACAGCTTCCAGACCTTGGTGGAAGGGAGTGCTGGGAGTTAATAATTGCAGGTAGGGAATATATACCATTTTATACAGTTTTATGCCTGGCAGGAGAGTGCCATGGCCCACTAGTAGGTCTTCTCTGGGGAAGAGGTTCCAGCTTTTAGAGGGTCTCTCCCATGGGATAAAATAAGAGAATATCTGAACTCTGGTTCCTTGTTAGTAGAATTATACTGCAAGAAATTCTCATGGGGGAGGGAACTCCTGTCTCCTTGGCAATGGATTTTGTACCTATTGTTTGTTTCCTTGGGGTTGCAGTTCACCTCAGGAAGGTTGATGTGCATTCTTCAACCTTCTGTCTTGGCTCAGCTGCAAACCATCAGCTTACTTACTAAACTGTCCTTTAACTCTCCTTCTGGATGGGAGCCTCTATGGAAAGCTGGTTCCAATTGGCCATCTTGCCTCTGCCCCCCAAGTATGTGTATCTTTTTGATCAAATGATTCATTTTCCTTGCGATGTTTATCCAGTTGCTGGATTACAGAACCAAATGGCAAATAGGTTTTTAGTTCTTTGAGAAATATCCATATTGATTTCCACAATGGTTGTACTAATTAACATTTCTACCAGTATTGTATTAAGCATTCCCTTTTAATAGCATTTTTACCAGTATCTATTGTTTTTTGACTTTTTAATAATGATCATTCTGATTGGATTAAGATATCTCATTGTCATTTTAATTTGCATTTCTCTGAAAATTAGTGAGGTGGACATTTTTTAATGTTTATTGTTTTGCAAAATGCCTATTACATCATTTGCCCAATTTTTAATGGGTTTTTTTTTTCCTTGCTGAGTTATTTGAGTTCCTTACAGAGCTTGGATATTAGACCTTTGTCAATACATAGTGTGTGAATAATTCCTTCCTCTTTGTTGGTTGTCTATTTACTATTTTGATTATTTATTTTGCTCTGAAAAAGCTTTTTAGCTTAATTAAGTCCCATTTGTTTACTTTTGTTTTTCTTGGATTTTATTTTGGGGTCTTTGTCATAAATTCTTTACCTCGGCCAATGTTCAAAAAATTTTCTTCCTAGTTTATCATCTAGAGTTTTATGGTTTCAGATTTTACATTTAAGCCTTTAATCCAGGCTTAGTTAATTTTTATATACAGTAAGAGATACGGATCCAGTTTCACTCTTCTGCATATGGTTACCCAGTATTCTCAGCAACATTTATTGAATAGAGTATCCTTTCCATGGTGTATGATTTTGTCTGCTTTGTCAAAGATCAGTTGGTTTTAGGTATATGTTTTATTTTGGGGTACTCAGAATAGTTTCTATCTATGTGTATATTCTCCTGCCAGTACCATGCTGTTTTGGTTACTACAGCCTTATAGTATAAAGTCCAGTAATATGTGTAATACCTCCAGTTTTGTTTTGTTTGCTTAGGATTGCTTTTGCTATTCAGGCTCTGTTTTTGTTGTTGTTGTTGTTGTTCCACATAAACTTTAAGATTTTTTTTTCTTATTATGTTAAAACTGACATTGGTGTTTTGATAGAAACTGCACTGAATTTGTAGATTGATTTGGGCAACACAATCATTTTAACAATATTGATTTTTCCAATCCATGAGCACAGGATGTGTTTCCGTTTGCTTATGTCATCTATAATTTCTTTCATCAGTGTTTATAATTTTCCTTTTAGAGACTTTTTACTGCCTTGGTTAAATATATTCCAAGGTATTTTCTTTCTTGCAGCTATCATAAATGATACAGAGTTCTTGATTTGGTTCTCAGCTGGTTTGTTATTGGTGTATAGAAATGCTACTGGGTTTTGTACATTAATCTTTATCTGAGACGTTGCTGATTCATTCATCAGATCTGGGAGGCTTTTGGAAGCATCTTGAAGAACTTCTAATAATAAGATTGTATCATCAGCAGACAGAAATAATTTGACTTCCTCTTTTCTAATATGGATGTCTTCTATTTCTTTCTCTTGCCTAACTGCTCTGGGTAATATATTTCCAGTACTATGTTCAATAAAAGTGGTGACAGTGGACATCCTTGTCTTATTTCAGTTCTTACATGGAATGCTTTCAACTTTTCCCCATTCAGGACAATGCTGGCTGTGGGTTTGTCATACATGACTTTTATTATTTTGAGGTGTATTCCTTGTATGCCAAGTTTGTCAAGGGTTTTTGTCATGAAGGGATGCTGAATTTTTTCAAATGCTTTTCTTATATCTTTAGAGATAATACATAAGTTTTGTTTTTAACTCAGTTTATGTGACGAATCACATTTATTGACTTGTGTATGTCGAACTATCCTTGAATCTCTGGAATAAAACCCAGTTGATCATAGTCAACTATCTTTTTGATGTACTGTTGAATTCAGTTTGCTAGTATTTTCTTGAGGATTTTTTTCATATATGTGCGTGAAGGATGTTGGTCTGTAGTATTTCTTTGTGTCATTTCCTGGTCTTGGTATCAGAATGATACTAAATTTGTAGCATAGGTTAAAGGGAATTCTCTCTTTTCTCAATCTTTTAGAACAGTTTTGGTAGTACTGATGCCAGTTATTCTTTGTATATCTAGTAGAATTCAACTGTGAATCCATCTGATGCTGGGATATTTTTATCAAAATATTAAGAGGGTAGTCTCTTTTACCTTTTCTCCTCCATGAGAAGAACACACTTTCAACTCTCTTTGGAAGTGCTTTAAACTTTTTCTTTTTTCATCTTAAATAAAATCTCTCTGTGTTACCCTGAAATTTTTACAAGTTCCTTTTGCTCTCTATCCACACTGCCTGTGCTGTTCCAGTTTAATTTTCATTTTCCACTCACTTTTGCTTTTGACTACTGCTGTGCCTAGGTTGAACTTTCTAGCTCAGCTGAGTAATTGAACTAGGTCAACTGAGTTGGGGAACCAGGACCCCTGGCCCCCAACATGAACAAAAATATAAGGAACTTTTTTTCTCCTGACAATCTCATTAAGAACCACCTGAAGATATTTGCACCAGAATGTTTATTGCAGCCCAATTCATAATTTCTAAGTCATGGAAGAAGCCCTAGTGCCCATTGACCCATGAATGGATTAATAAATTATAGTATATGTATACCACGGAATATTATGCAGCCTTTAAAAAAGATGGAGACTTTACCTCTTTCATGTTTACATGGATGGAGCTGGAACATATTTTTCTTAGCAAAGTATCTCAAGAATGGAAGAAAAAGTATCCAATATACTCAGTACTATTATAAACCCAATATATAATCACTCACACTTCCATATGAAAGATAAAACACAACTATAGCCAAGGATGAAGGGGCGGAGGGGAGGGGAGAGGAGGGGGGAAGTTGGATGGAGGGAGAGTAATCGGTGGGGCCACACCTATGGTGCATTTTGCAAGGTACATGTCAAGTCTATTAAGTGTAGAATATAAATGTCTTAACACAATAATTAAGAAATGAAGTGAAGGCTATGTTAACCAGTTTGATGTAAGCATGCCAAATTGTATATAAAATCAGTACATTGTACCCCATAAATGCATTATCATATTTAGCTATGATTTAATAAAAAAATTTTTTAAAAAAGAACCACCTGACAAAAAGTCAGCCATTTCAAAATCTGCAGTCACCAAAGAAGCCTTCCAACATGAGAATAACTCTCTTTAATGCATCATCTCCTTATTCTGTTTTCTTTACTGTTGCCAGGAGTTTGGAAGAAGCCAAAAAGAAGTGTAGTCATTTGGTAATGCCCTTCCTACTGTCAAGATGTATTAATGCTGGGAGATCTTACAACTGGGCACAGGCAGCTTTTATGCAAATTATCTCTCCTAACCAGTGTGAGGCCTTTGTGCAGGGAAAGACTGAAGGCAACATTTCCAGGTGCCCACTGTTTTTCCTACTGTTCCTCATCTCTTCTCAGTAGGGAATATCATCTGCCTCCAGATGTGGATCCCTAGAACACCACCCTCCAGCACCAAGCTCAGAAAGCTTCCCAGTTACTCCCTCAAGTAGTAACTTTGGGATTTCAGTATTCTAATGACAAAATGAAATCCTTAAAGCAATTTTAATAAAAATAAAATCATGAAAAAAATATTAAGAGGGTACAAATGTTTGGGTTACGTGAATTGCTTTTATAATGCTCAAATAATGTGTATACATATGTGCCCATCACCCAAATAGTGTTCATTGTGCCCATTAGGTAGATTTTAAACCATCCCCTCACCTTTCTCTACTTGTTTTCCACTGGGTTTTACTTCTGTGTACATGTGCTCATCAGTTAGCTCCAGCTTAATACAAGGAACATGATGTGTTTGTTTTTCCATTCATAAGATAGTTCACTTAAGAGAATGGTCCCTAGTTCCAGGCAAATTGTTGAAAAAGGCATTAATTCATCCTTTTTATGGATGAATATTATTCCATTGTATACACATATCACATATTATTTACTGATTCATAAATTGATGAACACTTGGCTTGATTCCACATCTTTGCAATTGTGTATTGTGCTGCAATAAACATTCAACTACAGGTGTATTTTTGAAAGAAAAACTTCATTACTTCATTATTTTGGATAAATACCCAGTAGTGAAATTATTTACTCAAATAGTAAGTCTACTTTTAGTATTAGTTTTTTGAATAATCTCCATACTGTTTTCCATAGAGACTATACTAATCTGAAGTCCCACCAACAGTTCATAAGTATTCCTTTCTCTCTATATCCATGTCAGCATCTATTGTTTTGGGACTTTCTAAGAAAAGCCATTCTAAGTGGGGTAAGGTGATATCTCATTGTGGTTTTAATTTGCATTTCCTTGATGATTAGTGACATTGAGCATTTTTTCCTATATATATATGTGTGTGTGTGTGTGTGTAATTCTGGTTATTATTCCTTTATTGAATGTATAACTTGCAAATATTTTCTCCAAATCTGTAAGGTGTTTATTTTCTCTGTTGATTGTTTCTTAGCTATGCATAAGCTTTTCAGTTTAATCAAATCCCATTTATTCATTTTTGGTGTTGCTGTAATTGCCACTGTAGTCTTATTGATGAATTCTCTGCTGAGGCCAATATCTAGAAGAGTTTTTCCTACAATTTCCTCTAGAATCCTTATGATTTCATGTATTGAAGTCTTTCATCCATTTTGGATTAATTTTTCTGAGTAGTGAGAGATAGGGATCCTGTTTCATTATTTTGCACGTGGCTATCTACTTTCCCCAGCACCATTTATTTAATAGGGCTTCTTTCCCCAGTGTATAATCTGCTTTGTCAGAAATCAGTTGGCTGTAAGTAGGTGGTTTTATATCTGGGTTCTCTGTTTTGTTCCATTGGTCTGGAGGCATCACATTGACAGACTTCAAACAATATTAGTAGGCTGTTTTAACCAAAATAGGATGGTACTGGTCCTGGGCTTTTGTTGGTGTTGGGAGACTTTTTTTATGGTTTCAATCTTATACTCATTATTGGTCTGTTCACGGTTTCTATTTCTCCCTGATTCCAAGTTGGGAGGTTGTATTTTTCCATTAATTTATCAATTTCATCTAGATTTTCTCGTTTGTGTGCATAGAGGTTTTATAACAATCTCAGATTATCTTTTGTATTTCTGAGATATCAGTTGTAATGTCTTTCTTTTCATTTCTGATTGAACTTATCTGAATCCTCTCCTTTTTTTTCTTGATTAATCTAGCTAGTGATCTATAAATTTTATCTTTTCAAAGAACAGATTTTTCATTCATTGACTTTTAGTATTTTTTCATTTCAATTTCATTTATTTCTGCTCTGACCTTTGTTATTTCTTTTACTCTATTATCTTTTAGTTTCTTTTGATTTTTGTTTTTCTAATTCCTTGAGGTGTGATGTAGGTTATCTTCTGATCTTTCTCTCTTTTTGATGTAAGTGTTTACTGCTATAAACTTTTCTCTTAACACTGCTCTTATGGTATCCCAGAGGTTGGATAAGTTTTATCCATAGTATTATTCAAAAATTTCTGAGTGAGTTTAATTTGGTAGCAGAGCATTGTGCTGGTCATTGTGGAAGATGGGTCTGAAAATATCTTAGAGAGCTGGTTTCATTTTGCCAAATTTCTTCAAAGTGTTAATGTCATTAAAGTATTTGATTTCTCTATCACAAACAAAACTCAGTTTAGCTCAATACAGGATCCTGGGCTGGAAATTGTTTTGTTTTAGGAGACTGGAGGTTGATGACCATCTTCTTCTGGCTTGAAATGTTTTGGCTGAGAGATCTGCAGTCATTCTGATATTTCTCCCTTTGTAGGTGATGCTTTTCTTATGTTTGGCTGCTTGAAGAATTTTCTCCTTTGTCTTAACTTTGGCAAAGTTAATCACAATGTGTCTAGGAGGTGCTTTATTTGGATTGAGTCTTGCTAGGGTTCTGCAACTGTCTGCTATCTGAAGTTCTGTATCTCTTGCAATTCTTGGGAAATTCTCCTCCAAAATCTTTTGGAGTAGAGTATCTGTACCTTTAGGACCATTCTCTTCTCCTTTGAGAATTCCTATGAGACAAATGTTAGTTTTTTTTTTAGATTTTTTTATTAAATCATAGCTGTGTACATTAATGCAGTCATGGGGTACGGTGTGGTGTTTTCACATACATTTTGAAATACTCTTATCAAACTGGTTAGCATGGCCTTCATGTCATTTTCTTAGTTATTCAGTTAAGACATTCATACTCTGCTTTTAGAAAGATTCACTTGTACCCTTAGAGGATAAACCATAGAGGTGACTCCACCAATCGCCCTCCCTTCCCCCATCCAAATGTTAGATCTTTTGGAGTGATCCCACAACTCTCCCAGGGAATGATCAGTTTTTGCTCCACTCATCTGCCTCTTTAAGTGTTTGGGAATATTCAAAAGCTTTGTCTTCAGTTTCAGAGATCCTTTCTTCTGCCTGGTCAACTCTATTACTGAGGGATGCTACTGTATTTTGGAGCTTTTCAACTAGCTTTTGTTTCCTCAAGCTCTGCTATCTCTTTTCTCATTCTGTCCATCTTTGGTGACTTGGGCTTTGAATTCATTAATTTCTTGAGACAACTTTAGAACTACTCTTTGAACTCAATTTGGAACTACTCTTTTTGAACTACTTTTTAGAACTACTTTCTGAATTTGGAATTCAATTTCTGTCTTTTCTTCCATTCTATTTATCTTATTTGCAATCCATATTCTGAATTCAATTTCTAACATTGGTGCCATTTGTCTATTCATGGCATCTTCACTTGTATCTCCTTTGTCATTTCTTGAGGAGGATGATCTACTCTGGTTATTCATGTTGCCAGAGTTCTTCTGTTGGGTCCACACCATGTTTATTTTCCATTGTTTGGTTATTAGAACTGGTAGGGTGAGATCGAATTGAAGTTTCCAGGTAGTAGTGATAGCCCCTTACCAAAGCACTAGGCTTTGCAATTGTGGCTTATCTCCTACAACCTTATAAAGGCCCCTTTCAGAGTTTTGGCTGGAGACTCTGAGGACCTACTTGGTGAGATAGTGCAAGCTAGCTTTGTTTTGATATCAGCCAACCTCTATCCTATACTAAGAAACCACAGTATTAGGTTTAAATCTTGATTGTGGAGAAATACAAATAGCTGCAGCACACAGCCCCCACCCTTCAGTTCTTTTCCACTACAGAACTTCAAAGGTCAACCTCAGAATGTCCCTGAGAGGATAACCCCAGACATGGCTTCCAACCAAATTGTCTCAGGCAGTGCAAACCCTGCCCAACAGAGAGGGATTCAAGGGTCTCCAACAGCACAATTGGAGCCAGGGATCCACACTCCCACCCACCAGACTTAGTCCACACTGTTGTCTGCTTCTTTGCTCACAGGGCCAGCTGGAGCCAGGGACCACACCCCCACCCACTGTTCTCAGTCCACACCCAGATAGCCTCTGCTTGCCAGACCATTTGGAATCAGGGGACCACACCCCCACCTGCCAGTCTTAGTCCACTGCCTTGCATGCCTCTGTTCGCAGGCTCTGTTAGAGTCAGGGCACTCTACCTGCAGGTCTCAGTCCTCAACTGGTAAGCCTCTTCTCACCAGCCCCTCTGGAGACATGGGACCACACCCAAGCCCTCAGGTCTTGATTCACACCCAGTAAGCCACTGCTCAAGGGTTCTGTTGGATTCAGGGGACCATGCCCTTTCTCTCAGTTTGCAGTCCACACCTATCAAGCCTCTGCTCACAGGCCCTGCAGGGGCTGGGGATCAGCTGTGTCTGCCAAGCTCAGTCCACATGGGGCAACCACTCTCCCACTGTGGGTGCCATCAGAGCTGGGGGTTCTGCACCCCTGTCCTCCCAGACACAGCCCAAACTGAGGGTCAACACTGGCCAAGCATAGTCATAACCAGGGGACTACACCTCCTTCCACCAAGTGTCCCTTTCTTCCCACACTTTCTTTCCCATAAGTCACAGATTCCATCGTGATAGTTGGCAGTCCACACTATGCCCAGATCTCTTAGGACAAGACCAAACACTGTGTTCTACAGGGCACAGAACTTCAGACCATCATACGAGGGAGAAAGGGTGGACTAGGAGCTTGGACTAATGGGGGCAAAATATCTGTTCAATTTTATGCCTGGCAGGTGGTGTTTAGGTTCATAAGTGGGACCTCCCTAGAGAAAGAGACCTTGAGTTTAGCAGTTTTCTCGAGGGAAGTAAAATGAGAGGTCTTTTGTTCCCGGCTTTGGCAGATAGTCTGCGGTAGGCCTTCTGCTTGGGGGTGGGGTCTCCCATCCTCTAGTCAATAGGCTTTGTACCTGTAATTTGTTTTCTTGAATGTTTCTCCTTGGAGTTTCAGCTTGCTGAACTTCTTTCTTGGCTCAGCTCCCTATCTTTGGCTTCATATATATAGTCTGATTCTGTCCAGTTTTTCTGCCTCTGCTCAGGAGCCTCTGCCAAGGGTTGCTACCAGTCAGCCACCTTCCCAGAATTCCCCCTAATTTTAATTATTTATCTTTTTTTTTTTTTTTGGCTGGTGCTGGGTTTGAACCCAATAGCTCCAGTATAGGGGGCTGGCACCCTACTCCTTTGAGCCACAGGTGCCGCCCCCCCTCCCAATTTTAATTTTAATTTTGATTTATTGTGACTTGTTTTATGGCCTTAGAAAGTTTTCCATGTGTTTATGAGAAGAATGTATATTCTGAAGTTAATGGGCAGATTTCTATATATAATGAATGGCTGTTAGGTCCATTTGTTCCAGAGTCTAGTACATGTACAATGTTTCTTTGTTGATTTTTCTGCCTCAATGATATATCTTGTCCTGTCAGTAGAGGGCTGATGTCCCTCGCTATTATTGTATTGCTATTTATCTCTCTTCTAAGATCTAGTAGTATTTTTTTTTATGAATCTGGGCGCTCCAGTGTTATGTGCATAAATATTTAAAATTGTTATGTTTTTTTCTTGACTTGATCCCTTTAACATTATATACTGAACTCCACTATCTTTTTTTGTTGCAATTATTGATTTAAAGTCTATTGTATTTGGATTTGCTAATTTTAAAGTGACTTCTGAACTAATGGTTCAGAAAATAACCATAAATATTATTTTACATCACATTTATCATAAATATTTGTCAATGATTACTATTTTAATATGGTAGATCAAAAAGACACCAACATATAATGGCTTAAATTTGATTATTATTTCCCTATCACATTATAAGTTAACTGTTTAGGCTATCAGTCCCTCTCTGCTACACATGACCATTCTGAGATGCATGTGCCTGTCTGTACTCAAAGGCATCACCCTTGCCTTCATAGTCATAGTCAGGTCTCTAGCATGTCTGTGTTGTAGTTCGAAGATGTCTAGGAAAAATGACTAGTCCTCAAATTGGAGATAATCTGTAAGTTAAATCATCCCTTCACATCTCCATTGGTCCAATGTTAGTCACATGGCTATACCAAGGTACAAGGAAGACTAGGAAATGTAGTCTCTACATGGAAGCCATAAATACATGAATAAGGTGATAACTAGCAGTTTGTTATAGTCTGCCCTTCTGAATACCCAAGTGTCCTATAGACCATTCTCCTCACATATGCAACATGCCACCCCTCCACAAGGAAAAATACTCAAAATCCCATCCAGTTACTGAAGCCAACCCAAAATTCAGAATCCCTGAGTGACAAATAGCTTCTTTATCTGGTTCAGAGTGGCTCTTCATGTCTAGAAGTGTTTAAACTAGAAGACAGGCTGGGCATGGTGGCTCATGCCTATAATCCTAGCTCTCTGGGAGGAAAAGACAGGAAGATTATTTGAACTCAAGAGTTCAAGACCAGCCTGAGCAAGAGCAAGACCCTGTCTCCACTAAAATAGGAGAAGAAAAAAGAAAAAAAAAACTAGCCAGATGTGTGGCAGGTGCCTGTAGTTCCAGCTACTTGGGAGGCTAAGGCAAAGATGATAGCTTCAGCCCAAGAGTTTGTGGTTGCTGTGAGCTATGATGACACCATGGCACTCTGCCCAGAGTGAGACTCTATTTCAAAAATGAAAAAAAAAAAAAAAAGGAAAGGAATTAGAAGACAGATCAAGCATGTCATCTTAATTTTGCCCAATATACATACAATCCATGAATCAGGAAGGGATAGACTAATCAAAAACTTCACCTGGAA
Source organism: Galagoides demidoff (assembly GCA_963574575.1). Lineage (NCBI taxonomy): Eukaryota > Metazoa > Chordata > Mammalia > Primates > Galagidae > Galagoides > Galagoides demidoff. The sequence continues at coordinate 26,533 of CAUYQV010026564.1, read as the reverse complement.
AAAAGAATGAATGAGAAATAAGGTCCTAGAAGGTAAGTGGTTTGTCCCTGGTTCTTCTTTCTAGAACCTCTTTTGTCCATTTCCCCTTTGATCCCTGGCTTTCCCCAATAAGTTCTACCTTGTCCATTATCCTCCATGGCCACTTCTGAAATTGGTTGTGACTCTTCTTGTGGGTCACAGAGTTTTGGAGTTTTTGAAATCTATCTCCTGTTAGGGGTTTAGGAAATTATGTGTATTAGTCTTGGTCTGCAGAGAAACTTAACCAAAAGAAAGAAATTTATTATAAGGAATTGGTTCATGCAATTTTAGAGGCTGAGAAGTCACAAGTGGCCAGATAGCGACCAAGAAGAATGAAAGGTGTAGCCCCAGTCTGAGTTTAAAGACTCTCCTGGTTAAAGAGCTGATAGTGTAAGTTCCAGTTCCAGTCTGAGTCAGAAAGGATAATACTGATGTTCCAGCACAAAGACAGGCAGAGCAAATTTGCCTTTACTCAGCCCTTTGTTCTATTCAGGAGTAGAATGGGTAGGTCATCAATGGGTAGGTCATCAATATTAGAAAGAGCAATCAACTTTACTCAGCCTACCAGTTCAAATGATAATCTTATCCAGAAACTCCCTCACAGACATACCTACAATAATGTCTAGCCAAATATCTGGCACCTGTACACCAGTCAAGTGGACACATAAAGATAACTATCACAGTTATTTATTTTCTTTATTGCTTTGAATAATCCCAGATAAAGCATGTGGCTTTATAAGTCCCTGAAAACTGGTGTCATTTGCTTCCAGTTAGTTACATGTACCAATAAAACACACTCAAATTTCTTTTCCAGGATATACATCTGAAGTGGGCTTCATGTACTGCTACACCACGAGGTCTACAGCTCTCTCATCATTTAATGGCTGCCAACAGAGGAATCTGAACATTAAACTTAGGGAGAAGGACATGCTCTTATCCCAAACTTTGCAATAATGCTATGTCCTTTTGTTTTAAAGAGGTCTTAATAGAAGGTTTTAGGGAAAAGCTCATTGTAAAGTTATACACCTATTTGGGGTAAAGAAGTTAGTTTTTACAACCCTATAAAAAACAAATTTTGTGATATTTAATCTCATCATCTGTGAAAGCAAGCTAATTCCAGACAGATCATATCTCTTTCTTATAACACCTTGCTAACAGCATCAAAAGGTCATAGGAATGCATATCTTCAAATTAGCTTTTTCATCAGTGTCACTGCTCTAGGTAGATGAGATCATTGGTATAGCTTTCTGAGATTCACTCTGTCTGATGCTGTAGACTGAGAGAGTTGTCAGTAGCCTCTTAGAGGTTCCTGAGATTTATAGCAGCTTACAGATGAGCTCTCAAGCAGTTGTAGATAAAATTAGGAATGACAACTTCTCTGCTTTCACTTCCTTTGTCCTTCTATTAAAATGATTTATTCTTGGAATATATAGATTGACTTTGGGATTTTCCTGACCAAACCCAAACTGCTACATCATATTTAAACAAACCTAAGTCATCATCAAATGTAATTTGTTCAAAACAAAAAAATAAAAATGATTGCTCAGTAAATTATGACATGTCATTGATTGTGAAAACATCCTGATTTCATTCATACTTGAATATTTAAAACGTGCTTCTATATGGTATAAAGTAGGTTCAAGCTTTATTTTTTCCCAGATGGATACCTAATTGTCTCTGCACTATTTATTAAAAACTGGGTCCCTTTTGCACTGATCTACAGTGCATCTCTTTACATATCAAGTATCCATACAAACAGTTCTCTGTCTATTTCACTGATTTATTCATCCCCATACCAACACCATGCTGTTTTAGTTACTATTGTCAGAAAATTGTAGAATAGGTAGTAAGCAAATATTCCCAACTTCTTCAAGACAATCTTGACCTTTTGCATTTCTATATAAATTTTAAAATCAGCTTACTGCGTGTTTATGCACAAAGCACTGTGGGGATTCTTTTTTTTTTTTTTTTTTTGGCAGTTTTTGGCTGGGACTGGGTTTGAACCTGCCACCTCTGGCATATGGGACCAGTGCCCTACTCCTTTGAGCCACAGATGCTGCCCCAACACTGTGGGGATTTTGACTCAGATGGCATAGACTCTCTAAATGAAATGAACATGTATAGTATTTAGTCTTCCACTTACGATCGTAGTATATATTGCTCCATTTTATTTTCTTATTTCAATAAAGTCTTAATATAATTTAAATAAGTCTGGCACATCTTTTATTAGAGTTATTCCAAAGTGTTTCATCTATTTGTGCTTTTGTAAATGATAATCTTTATGAAATTCAATTTATAATTGTAGCACACATGTTGTTTTTGTAAACTCTTGCAAAACTCTGGGAATAATCACAATTTTGTTTCCTCCTTCTAATCTATATTTCTTTTTCTAGCTTTCTTGGCCTCACTAGAACTTAAAGTGGTGAATGGAAGTAGCAGACATACTTGTCCTCTTCCTAATCCCAGAGAAAAATGAGTCAGCATTTTGCCATTAAGTGTGATTTTTGCCAAAGTTATTTTGCAGAATAAGAAAATTATCTTCTATTTCCAGTTTACCAAGCTTTTACCAGGACAGGGTTTTGCCAAATATTTTCTTCTGTGATCATAAACGGACAACAGTATTCCAGACCACATCTCTTTTCTTATCACTTGCCTCATGACTGCTAATATGTGATATATCATATTTTTTATGACAGCACACCATTCCCAGGTATATATTTCTAAAATTGTTAAAATAAAGGCTAAACTGTTACAACATAGATATCCCACATAAAGTGAGATTAAATAAAATGATTTGTTTAAATAAAATTGTTTGTTTCTTCCTCATGCAGCATCTGACCATCTAGCAATCCTCCATTCTCTGCTTTCATTCACTTAAGAGCCTTTACTACTTCAAGAAAATATATACTTCTGTTTGAGGAATTTCAACACAAATCATCCATGTTGCTTAAAATGGTCAGAATACATGTGGCAGACTGCAAATTGAACCCACCAAATCTATTCTTCCCATTTACATGGCTGCCCAGCCAGAGATTCTATTTCCAAGCCCTCCTTGCAGCCAGGGATGGCAGGCAAATAGGAAGTGAGAGAAAGAGAAGTTCAGCATCTAGGTCATCTCCTTTTTTATAGACAATCTCTTTCCTGGAAACTGGTGGGCAGAACTGCCAGCAATCCAGTTTTGAATGTACAGATGAAGATTGAAGATCAAAACCTAGAAAGGGGCAGAGCTGCTGGCAGACACTCTATGTAGTCTTGGTGTGCCTCCTCCATTAGCATAGTTACATCTTAGATAAGAAATTTTATCATCAAGATGAGCATTACGATTTTCATTGTAAATTTTCTATTTCAATAACTCCAGTAAAAGTGGATAGTCAATTGTCTAGTAAAAGCCTGTCAGAAATAGATCTTTAAAAATCAAACTATTTGTTCAAGCATTTTATAGATTCACATTCTCAGCCACTAAATTCAAGCCTAACAAACACTTACTGATTACCTATATTTTGTACTACATATTGTAAGAGATCTTGGGAAACAACAATGAATAAGGCAGACTCTGACTTCATGCACAGACACACCCTGCTTTTCCTCTGTGTCCCTCTTTACTTCCCCCATGTCTCTGAAATTTGACTTATGAATGCAGGTACCCACAAAAGAGTACATTTTAAATTGTTTGGAGGCTATGGGACAGATCCCAGCTTCAAACCAAATCAAACCAAATTGATTTCAAGCAGATCTGAAGTAATTACTGCTACAGCACAAAGAAAACTTATCACTGTTCTGGGTTTACCTGGTTGTACTATTATGAAGAAACCTGAATATGAAAGCAGGGTATAAGCTAAACTATAAAATAATTGGTTATCTGTTAGTCATTATTTAAAGATGTAAGTAATAATATACCATAATGATATCTGAGGCTCATTACCCAAGTAATAACACCTAATATTTATATGTTAATTAATACCTACTGTTAATTATTTGCTAAATCCTTTATTTAAGTCATTTAACTCTCATACAAAATCTCTGTGAGGCAGATTCTATGGAATTCCTCCTTCTACAGATAAGACTACAAAGGGTTAGTGGGATGATGTAACTTACTTAACTAATAACAATATTCAAGAGCACTAGGCTTAGACTATTGGTATTCTTATTTATAGTCTCGGTCTCATTTTGAAAATAATCATATTGAAAATATGGTCCCCATGGCCTCATCTTCCCTTTGCCTCATTTTCTAATTCATTTAAAATGTGTTTCACAGAGTTGTATCATATGTATCAATAAGTGCTATCTTGAACTTTTTTAGAACTAAACAAGATGGAGAAAAGTAAATCTAATATCTTCTTATGTAATGTATAGTCTTTATGTTTTCTTTAACGTTTATTTTGTGTATAATTTGCAGAATAACTTTATTTGAATGGCTTTAGTTACTATAAAAATAAAGTTGGAGAATATTAATAAAAACAAAATAGAATATACTCTACAATCCCATGTGTACAACTCAATAAGCCACAAATATTTTCCTCTATTTTAAGAATCATGCCTCAGAGGCCAAATTCTCCCTCTTTGCTGATGATATGATCTTTTACTTAGAGAACCCCAAAGACTCAACCACAAGACTCCTGGGAGTGATAAAAAAATACAGTAATGTCTCAGGATATAAAATCAATGTCCACAAGTCAATAGCCTTTGTATACGCCAATAACAGCCAAGATGAGAGACTAATTAAGGACACAACTCCCTTTACCATAGCTTCAAAGAAAATGAAATACCTAGGAATATACCTAACAAAGGAGGTGAAGGACTCTATAAAGAAAATTGTGAAATCCTAAGAAAGGAAATAGCAGAGGATATTAACAAATGTAAGAACTGCTCTTCCCTCCTCCCTTCTTCTGTTGGGATGGGGCATCATTGATCATGTCTCCTTTCTCTGTCACTGTCCTTGGCCTGTGCTTAGAACAGCAGACAGAATGGTCCTGACCTCAGGCCCTCCACACAGAGCTATGTTCAGAGACAGCAATGTGAAGGGCACTCCGTAAAGGGAGGTGCTTTTCCAGGATGGCTGTGTGAAGACCCAAGCCACACACTAAGGAAAGATTTGGGCTGGGGAGCAGAGGCTGGAAGTGTGTTCATCTCTTATTGGCTAATTGATTGCATCCAGCTGTGGTGCAGGGATTCCTGGGTTCAGGGGACATGGAATGATTGAGATGATTCTCTGTGACATCCCTCACTGCCTTTACTCCTGTACATACACATGTGGAGCACACCTGGCACACGGAGCCGTAACTATTGAATGATTAAATGAATGAAGGAATGAATGACTGGATCCACAGTCTGTGGAAGAAGCAGGCATCAGACCCCGGTCACTCCAGTAGTGATAGAACTGTGAAGTGCACAATGACTTACAGTTATTTTGGGAAGCTTTAAAAGGCCTTAAAATCTAATGCAGCTCACAGAATTCAGGGAGTCACTTAGTTATATCTACTGGTTTATTATGAAGATATTTCGTAGGCTGAAGATGAATAACCAGATAGAAGAGGTGCATGTGGGCAGGGTGAAGAGCTTCCTTGGTACACCAACCTTCAGAAACCTCCAATGTTCAACCGTCTGGAATCTCCCTGAACCCTCTCCTTTGGAGACTTCATTAAGTAGGTATCATTGACTAAATCATTGGCCATTGGTGATTGACTCAACCTTTGGTTCCTCTCCCTCTGGAGGCTGGAGGGCAGGGCTGAAAGTTCCAGCCCTCTACCACAGAGTTATGCCCAGTTTCCTGGGCACAAGCCCCAATCCTAAGGCTATCCAGGGGCCCACCAAGAATTGCCTGATTATAACAAAAGCTGCTCTTAGCACCCCTATCTCTCAGGAAATTAGAAGGGTTTCAGGAGCTCAGTGCCAGGGACCAAGGGCAGACAGCAATATGTATAGAGTCATATACCACATAGTAAATGCTTTAGTCAGTGAAGGGCCACCTACATAACAAAAGTCCCATAAGATTATATTGGTGCTGATAAGTTTCTATCGCCTGGTGACACTGTAACAATTATAATGTCATAGTGTAATCACTTTATTTTTTATAAACTTAGTGCAGCCCAAGTGTACAGTGTGTATAAAGTCCACAGCAGTGCACAGTACTGTCCTGGGCCCTCACATTCACCACCACTCACTGACTTACAAAGAGCAACTTCTCGTCCTGAAAGCTTCATTCATGGTGAGTGCCCTACATAGGTGTGCCATTTTTAATCTTTTATACTGTATTTTTACTCTATCTTTTCCTTGTTTAGATATAGATACACAAATATCTACTATTGTGCTACAGTTGCCTACAGTACTCAGCACAGTAACATGCTGTACAGGTGTGTGGCCTTGGAGAAGCAGACTGTGCCACACAGCCTGGGCGTGTGGGGGGCTGTGCCACCTAAGTCTATGTGAGTGCACTGCAGGATGCTTGCACATGGTGAAATCAACTAATGATGCATTTCTCAGATGGTATCCCCATCATTAAGCAATGCACAACTGTATTTCTTATTATTTCACAGTGGCAAAATGTGTGTGAGTAACCAATCTTTTGTGTCTCCTAGAGTAGGGGTGTAGGGGTGTCTTCAGTAGTGCCCCATAGGGCTTTGGATAAGCCATTATAATTTGGCCTTTTCCCTTCTGGTTATTGCTTGGTTAACCTGTTCTAAATCCCTCATTCTTTATTCCTCCCTTCCTCTTGCCCCATGAGCCCTATGTAAGAAGAAAGCTCTCTTCCACTGCCCCACTGCCTTAGATGAGTTCCTGACTATTAAAAAAACAAAACAAAACAGGAGATACAGTGGGCTGTAGTGGGAGACAACACACATGGAGGCAAGGAGACCACGAATTGTAGTGCGGCTATTTTGCAGAATTATAAACTTGATCAAGTTACTTAAGCTTCCTGAGCCTCAGTTGTTTTATCTGCAAGCTGGGACTGATAATGTTATCTGCCCAACCTGGCTGTTGAGGGGATAAGAACAAATAAGAACATGTATAGTAATCCAAGGAGTGAGGGGTCACCGTGTGTGAGGGCTTGGACACAGCAGTACCTTCCATGGGGGTCCGACCATCTCCCCTTCCACCTGCGCAACAGCATGTAGAGTGATGACCAACTCCACGCCCCAGAAGAAAGTCAAGGGAACACTGAAAGCACCTCTTTCCTGGGGGCCAATGTCCATGTGAATGAAAGCAGCTGGCTTTCTTTCTGCCTGGGAATTTCAAACACCGAGTCCACAGGACATACCTAATTTTAAACTACCACTAACCACATGGAGTGTTTATAACCAGGGAAGAGCATCCCCAACTGTCCTTCCCTCTGGAGATCAGGGATGCCTTACATAAGAGGCACTCACCCAGCTGTGTGCTCAGGGCCAGCAGCATGAGTCACTTGACTCTGAGGTCATTCTGGCTCTAACTCAAAGCTAACAGAGTTCTGACTCAGATACAGGTAAGAAGTGAAGGGAAAAAGAAAAAGCCAATAGCTAAGAAGCCAAAGGCACCCAGGGACTGATAAGGACAAGCACAGGGGCTCTTGCAGAGCCTCTGGCTGCCGTCCAGGCCAGCACATCCTGGTTGAGGCCAGTGTGTGATGTAATCATCACAGCTTGGCAGTTTACAGGAGCGACCACACTGATAATGGTGAGTAGAGCCACATGGGACATGCACATACATTCCCAGCTGAGTGCTGGTTGGGGCTAGAACTGAGTCTTTCATCTGTCCCACCTGGTGATAATTCTGTGTTTACTATCTGAGCACAATTCACAACAGAATTCAACACTGCATGAAATGTACCTCCCACTATGAAAAATGTGTAATTGCTGAAGTGTGGTCCTGTCACAGAGGCCTCCACGCTATTTGGAAGTTCTCAGGAGATCAGACGCTTTGTCCAGAGTGCTGGTTAAAGATCAACAGGCTGGAATCTTTGGCTCCAGTCACCCTAATTGTGGCTGCTGTCTCCTCTCCAGGGTGAGGAAGCTGGACAGGGCAGGCCCAGCACCCACCCAATGGATGAGAAAACAGCTACACTCAGATGTAAGATCCCCATCCTGATCCCAGCTCTCAGGGCCTCTGTTTTTTCATCTGTAAAACAGGGGTGTCAGACCCAACTCTCTGTAGTAGACGAGAAGGGGCCACAGGAGGAAGAGGTTTGCAAGGGAGCTGGACGGGGTCTGGCCTGCCTTTGAGCTTCTAAACCCACACTGCCCCACGGAAGGATGCAGCCCATTTGCCCATTTTTGAGAAACCTATAGGGTCCCTCCTCAGGGATGCCCTAGGCAGCTCTTGGAGTGTCGCCTCCATAGTCCACCCAGGAGGAATCACAAACCGTGGTAACAAACGATAAGCCACAGCAAGCTCCCCACAGGACAACTAAATTTAAAACCAAGTTTGGCCTTGGAATACATAGTGTATACTACCTATGTTCCCTGAGAAGTTTTGTTGTTTGCTTCTTTTTAACATAAGGCTGTATGAGAATAGCCTCATTTTAACATACATCTTGGCGCCATAATTAAAGATATTCTAGAACTACCCAAAACTCAGAAACATGGCTTCCACTTGCATCCAGAGGGCTCTCAGCATTAGGTGTTCCTAGGTACCAGAGCCATTTTAATTCAGGAAAGCAAATGAAAACACAAAACCAAACAATTTATAGAGCCATCCTTAAGGATTAAATTATCAAGCATCTGTACTAATCTTCCCCCTTTCCTTTCTCCCTGTCAACAGTGCTGCTCACACTTCACATAAAATAAACTCAGGCCTGGGATGTAGGGTCCTCATTTTTTTCCAAGCAGGTGGAAGCTTCTCACTGCTGCTGTGTGGCCCTGACACAAACACACACCCCAGTTAACAACATATAAAAACAGAAATGGCCCTACCATGTCTAAATAAAACACCATGTCTCCCCTGGCCCAGTCACCCATCTGAAATGTGGCACAGGGACCTCTGGATGTTGGATAACTGAAACATAACTGCCCAAACTGCCAAGGTCCTCCCTCTGCAAACAGGCTGAAATCCAAGGAATGAGTGCAGGCCTTATTCTACAGCTGCTCCTGTCCTTGGCTTGCACAGCCTTGCTGTGTGCTCTGCTTCATTAAAATGCTTCAGTCACCCTGTTTATCAGGGACTTTTGAACTGCAGCTCACTGGTTGAAGCTGTGAGGAAGGACAGAAGAGACAAAGGACCCCTCCTACCCCGAGGGATCTGCTTCTAAGACAGAGACAGGTAACTCAACTAAAAGATAGTATGAAATAATTTACAAAAAAATCGTAAACTCCCCTGAGTGAATGATATCCCAAGTCTTTGGGGCTCTGGCATCTGAACATGGTGACTCAGAGAAAGCTTTGAGGGGTACTGAATCCATCACTGATCCTACAAACACAGGTCCTCAGAGGCGGACATTAGGGTCAGTAAAGGCCTGCCGTCTAGTGTAGGCATCCCAGAATAGGAAACTATTTACAGGCTTGTTGGAGCAGAGAAAGAAAAGTAAGAAATAAGGATGAGCCATTCGGGAGGACTGTGCAGAGTCAGTGCCATTCACGGGTCTGCCCATTTAACCCACACGTTAAATGGGCAGACTGCTCTGCCCTGTACCGGGAGCTCATTCTCGCTGAGGATTCTGGTTAATTCTGACAGGCAATCAGGAACCATATAATAACACAATCAAAGTACCGTAGGAAGAAGAAAGTTTTGAGACAACGTACAGGAAGGCATATAGGGCCAGGTTGGAAGTCCATAAAATAACAAGATTTAGGCAAATCTGATTTAGAAAAAAATGACATAAAACTTGTGAAAATTTTGCCATGTTATTTTGATCTTTTAAATTGGCCTAAACTGTTAGAAGTGTGGCACATAGCATACTACAAGAAAAATAGAGAAAATCAGGCACAGTGATACAGGCCAATAGTTTGAACTACTCAGGAGGCTGAGGTTGGAGGATCCCTTGATTTTTGAGGCCTGGGAGGCCTTAAGAGAGACAATCCCTTGATTTTTGAGGCCTGGGATACTTTGTCTCTTAAGAAGAATAAATACAAAATAGGATGAGGTAGGTATTCATTAATGCCATTAGCTTAATAAAGGTAATAAGTTTAATGTGCACACATGCTCATTAGTTTTCCATCAAATTTGATAAGGCCTGAACACCAAAATCTTGGCACCATACAGTTCAAAACAAATGATATTGTCCAGTGTGATCCTAGATCCAACTAGCTGTCCAACTACCTCCCAATTTCACCTACAGTCCTTATAATAAGCTAAAAGCAAAATGAAGCAAAACAGGAACAGCTGCTGGCTAATGGAAGCACCTGCTCTCGCATGTGGAACCGGGCATTGGGCCTTCAGATAACTATGTGGCCCGTGTTCCACGGCACTGTCTTAAATGGACAGGGACGCACTCCAGCTGGCTTCTTATAGCCCTCCTTTGCCACAGGTGAGCTTCCCATCTCTGCTGTTCTGCCAGAGTCTGCCAGAGCTCCGATGTCCTGTGTGGCCCTCACACCCAGGCCAGGAGCAGGACCAGCACCTGCCCCGTCACACGGCAGCCTCTGGTCTACCTTCATGGGAGGGCTTCTTCAAATACTCTCAGGCAAAGATTCTTTAAGGAAAGGCAGCTGCCTCTCACCCTGTCTGGCTGCTGTGTTTTGAAACGCAGTAGCCAAGATGTACTTTAAAAAGTCTCACAGGGTTCCATGAGCTTGCAAACTGCAAGGAAATAAAACAATATTTTAATATGCTGTCCATCCAACAGGGACCCTGGAACTCTTACATCAGGACTCCATGGCTCGTCCTGTCAAAACAAACACAGGCTATAACAATATTCAGCTAGGAAAACTGCTGAAAGCTACAGTGTGTGGTCCCCCATTTAATGATTTCTCAGATTATTATGCTGGACTGAGCTTTGGGGAAAGGATGGCATTTCAGAGAAAGTTTTACCTTACATAGAACAATTCCTGATGCAGACCAAGAAAAATCCCATCCCTGGACAGACAGTAGTCTGGAAGCCAGGCTATACCTTTGCATGGGTCTTTCCAGCACTCACTTTAGAAAAGACAAACCAAAGTTTCCCCAAAGAACATGTTACTTCTGTTCTTACAGCCTTGGGATTGGCAACTTCTCCATCACATGCCAGAAATCTGAGCCTGCCCCTCAAACCTGAGAGGGAGTGGTTGTGGCTCCTCCCAAGGATGGAGGGACAAAATCCTTCCTGAGTTCCCAGCACTGCTGCCCGCTCTGCACATGCTGTGGAGAGTGGGACAACGGCAGTCAGACACAAACTGTCTGGTTGCAGCAGCCTGAACTCTCCTTTGGGCTGTTTCTGTTCTCTGGGTTATGTCTTCTTAGACACAAACACATGTGTATGCACATGCTCACACAGACACATGGGTACACATGTGCCCATGGGCAAGGACACCTTGTACATATGCTCATGCTAAGACACCCTCATTCACACATACACATATATACACATATTCTCATACAAGCAAACACACACCCATGCACACACATGTTCATGCAATTATGCCACAGGCACCTGCCTCCTTTATTGTACTCTTCTTGTACTCTGAGTACATGCGTGTGCACACATGCTAGGACAAGCACACACCCGTCCCCTATGTAGGGAAAGTGGCAGAGACAGACGTGAGTGTGCAGAGTTGAGAAGGGAGAAGCAGAGAGTTTGGTCCTGTCTACAAAGGCAATCTGCCAGGCAGCCAAGTCAGGGATCTGGATCAGGTAATGTTGTTGGCCAGCCTACTGTTGTTGGGTTACTAAACTTAATCTGAGGCCCAATTTCTTTTTTTCTTTTTTAATGAAGATTACATCATCTACTCATAGGATTTTCTTTTCCTGGTGGATTAAATGAAATTATAAAGGTTAAACCTCTTTGTAAAAAGTCATATAGGTACTGAGGAAAAGGAAAAATGTGCATCTCCATCTACAGCTACTGGAACATCCACATGCGCTTTGAACCAAAGGTAAAAGCTTGTCAAAAACACAGAGCCCTGTCTAAAGCTCAGTATGTCCTAACCTGCTGCTTGCATCCTGCAGTCAATTCTGTATCTCACCTGTGAGTGACGATGCAGCTACACAGGTCTGAACCCTTGGACTGAGGAGAAATGACCGTCCATTATATATAGACTTATAAAACAGACAACATCTTGTCTTGATTTAAAATTTTGGCATTCTGTTCATTGTGGATTTTTGCATAAAAATAATTTTTATTTTTTAAATATTGCATTAAAACATTGTTTGCCTTGATTTCTGAGTTCTTTGGCATCCCCATAAATTTTATGCAGAGCCAAGTGCTGCTCTTGCCTCCCTCAGCTCCAGCCCTGCTGAACCATAAATGAATGCTGCTAATCATTGCCCTGTATGATTTCAGCAGACTTTCTGTGCAGCCAAGCCACTCCATCTATCTTTTCTCCCTGTGTGTCCAGTCTATAAAATAATAAAACTTGGCTGGGTATGGTGACTCACGCCTGTAATCTTAGCACTTGGGAGGCCAAGGTGGGTAGATTTCCTCAGCTCACAGGTTTGAGACAGGCCTGAGCAAGAGTGAGACCCTGCCTCTAAAACTAGCCGGGCATTGTGGCCAGCATCTGTAGTCTCAGTTACTCAGGAGACTGAGGTAAGAGAATTGCTTGAGCCCAGGAGTCTGAGGTTGCTGTGAACTAAGATGCCACAGCACTCTACAAGGAGCAACAAAGTGAGAGTCTGTCTCCAAAAATAAAAAGCCAAAAGCACAGAGTCCTGTCTAAAATAATAAACAAATAAAACAAAATAATAAAGGAGTAAGAAAACTGGCCCTGAGTATCAAGGCCCCCAGCCTAGTCCAGGTAAAGAACTGAGCTGTGCAAGACAGTGTGTCACAAACTGTTCTTATAAATTCTGTAGATCTCAGACAAGAAAGAAGACTTCTCGGAGCCCTAATCCCTCTCCAATAGGTTCAGTAAAGTAAATCTTAAATGAAATAAAAATTTGGATTCTCATGAAAGATGGAGAGGCATTTTCCATGGAGGACCATAGCAGTGCTGAGATAATACGAACCTCCCTTCCTCTGTCTTTGGTGCAGATTCCTTATTTTAGTGACTCTGAATACACAAAAGCAGTGGTGGTCAGAACTCGAGCCCTAGAAAGGTCCAAATCCCCCTGGTTGCTCCTAAAAACTCATAGCAGCTGACAATGTTTTTTAATCATTTTGACCATTTCAGCACCAGAACTTAAAATGGTTACCTTTTTTTGATATTGTTTTGTTTGGGGGGTTATTGGTCACAATTTAAAAAGAAAAGTGAAGGAGAACTCTCTAACTGTCTAGGTCAAAAACTAGGAAAGTCTGAGAAATTGGCACAGTCAAAAGGATCCCAAGGAGAAAACTAAGTGTAATGTGGATCCTGGGAAGAACGTCACAGGGGCATGAGGTGGAGACCAAGGGGCTCTAAAGACAGGCAGCAGTCAGTAGTCACACACCAAGCTGGGCTCATCACGACTCTGCTACTGTGAGTGTTGCTGGGGTAAGCCAAAGGGTACTTGTGGGGACCCCATACTGTCATTGTAACTTTTCTATAAATCCTAAACTGGTCAAAATAAGTTTACTAACACAAACCAAAAAAAAAGGTCTTAGTAAGGTTAGAACCACGAAGAGGAATAAAAATGAGGCTTGAAGTCATCAAAGGGCAAATTACTTGGGCTAACGCTCTCTTGCAAGGGAGGAGTACATGCCAGTAGCGTGAGGAGGCCGCGGAACTACAGTGAAACATTTGGAGAAGGAGTCCAGGGGCTCAGTTTCTTTCACCTAATAAAACATTGGGTCATTAACCACAGCTTGGGTGTTCTGAGCTGAAAGTGACTCATACAAAAATCCACCAACTAAAGCTTGTACAAGACAAAGTGAAGTTCTGTGTCCCCAGTGAGGACCTTCAGGCTCCCAAGGGCTGGCTCAGCTTCCTCAGGGGGGCTCTGGACCCCATCCTCTGCAGCCAGCATCAGGGCCGCCTGAGAAACTGCAACCCAGGACACCTTATTTATTCTCCAGCTTTTCCATGGCAGTCTGGACTCCACGGCCCAATCCCCAAGTAGAAGAGGTCAGTGCTAATATTGAAACTGAATTAAAAGGAGAAGTGACTAAAGTAAGAGCAAAGCTCAGGGCACGTGGAAGTTGCACAGAAGCAGCTCTGCGGCCACAGCAGGTGCATTGAAGTTTCTCTATCTGGAAAACCATAGCAAGGCAGAGGTCTGTCAGCGCTGAGATAGAGACAGAATGTCTTACCAGCAGCACGGCCTGCACGGTTATGTGCACAGACACACACACACGTACACATACACACAGTGCCGGGCTCAGTGTGCACAAGCTGATTGCACTGGCCATGCAGAGGGAGCCCGCCTGCCCCAATCCTCCACCCTTTTACCCCACAGAAGTGGTCCTGGGCCCCTGGGTGCTGCTCATAGGCTTCTACCTCCAAGCATATGCCTGTTTCTCAGAGGCCTGAAGAGGTGCTTAGCTCTTTAGCTGAGGTCCCTGCTGCTCTTTCCCTCTGAGTGGGAGGTGTTCTGAGCACCCCGCACCAAACAACGCTCCCTGGAAAGAATCAGAGACTCTGAGTGAGTGCAGAGCCCCACCACACAGGGAGGCTGAGTGTGGGTGATGGGCCAGCCAACAGGCCTTGTGATTGCACAGTGGTGGGATGGAGACAAACCATTCAGCACACCAGGAATGAAGGCAATTGCCCACCATCTACTGGCCAGGGCACTAACAGCTGGCTGACATGTTCTGAGACTGGACAGTTTAGGAGCTGGTTCATCAAGATCCACAGAACCAAGCCAGCAGGCCCTGGCCTGCCCCCCGTGGGCCCTGCATTGTCATCTTGGGGACACGCTGGTATTTCTCATTTCCCCTCAGCACCTCACCTCTTTCCAGCTCCAGTTCTGTCCTCTCCAGTACTTACTGAAGGTTTCCCTCTTTTACTCCCTGTAACATTTTTCATCCTGTCCTTATTTCTTCTTCTGAAGTTACCAAATAATGAATTTATTCTGTACACTGTGTGAGGGTCCCTTGTAGGACTGAAGACATTCCCTCCAGAGCCTCCTCTTCTCCAGCTCGGCTCCACTTTATGCAACCACTTTTTTAAAAAATTATTTTATTTTATTTTTTACTTTTTTTAGTATTATAGCCCAGGCTAGAGTGCAGTGGTGTCATAGCTTGCAGCACAAACTCCTGGGCTCAAGTGGTCCTCCTGCCTCAGCCTCCCAAGTAGTTGGGACTACAGGCATATAAAACCAATCCTGGCTAATCTTTTTCTATTTTTAGTAGACACTGGGTCTCACTCTTGCTCAGGCTGGTTTCTAACCCTGAGCTCAAGGGATCCTTTGATTTGAGCAGACTCTTGTCCCAGAGTGCTAGGATTATAGGTGTGAGCCCCTGCACTGAGCCACTTTCTCTTTTTTAATACTGCTTGATAAAAATTTCCTGAGATATTTCAAATCAATGATTTTTCTAATTCTATAATTCCTTCTACATTTACTGCCTGGCACTCTTCTGTAAAGTAGGGCTTTCCTTTATCAGCTGAGGTTATTTGGCTATCATGAAATATATTTCCTATTGGAAGAGTAAGATTAACAATTATTATGCTTTAATGACCTTTAGATAAGTTGACAATTGCTGCAATAAATAGTGAAAATGGAAGACTTTCTTTTTCAATCTGTTTTATTATTATTATTATGAATTCATAGATTTTCTCCAGTTTAGAGACAGGGACCCATAAAGCTAAGAGATATTTTTCCTTTTTTTAATGTTCTGTAGCTAATAAGTGGCAGAGCTGGGACTGAGACCTGGCTCGTCTAATATCAAGACCAATCTCCACCCATTACAATCCACCGCTTCCCTATGGGCTACTTTTTGTAGGTTTCCAAATACTAACTTTGAAAGTACAAATTCTTGCAATTTACTTGGTTAATATTAGACTCCAAGCTTGTGAGATTATAACAAAATATCTGATATTCATGTTGTCAGAGTTTTGGAAAGAAAGAAGGTGTCAGGACTAAAAAAGTTCTCAGAAAAACAACAGCTGCCAAACTTCCAAATTTGGCAAGATACCTAAACCTACAGATTCAAGAAGCTGAATGAACTCCAGACAGGATACAAACAATGCAGTCGGCACCAAGACACACTGTGATTAGACTTCTGGAAACTAAAAATTATGCATAAAGCAAATGACAACAAATTTCTAATTAGAAAGGAAGGAGGCCAAAAAGAAGTAGCATATTTTTCAATTGCTGAAAGAAAATCATAGTCTTATAACCAGCAAAAAACAAAACAGAACAAAAAAAAAGACAACCAACCAACCAAATAAAAGAAATCTTCAAGATTAAAGGAAAGATCAAGACATTGTCAGATGACGGAAAACTAAGACAATCTGTCACCAGCAGACCTACCTAATGGTCAAAGGTTATTCTCTAAATAGGAAGAAACCAATAAAAGAGGAACCTTTAGAACATAAAGAAGGATAAAAGAACACAGTAAGCAAAATATAGATAAATAGAGTAGACTTTCCTCTCCGCTTGGGTTTTCTAAGTAATGTTTGACAATTGAAACAGAAATTATAACACTGTTTGATGTAACTGTTAATGTTAATGTATGTAGAAAACTATTTAAGACAATTATAGATCAATGGCAGGGAGAATGTGAAGGGAAATGAGGTATTTATGCTTTACTCAGAGTGGCAAAATGAGACACGGGCAGACTCTGATAAGTTACATGTGTATAGTGCAATACCTGGAGAAACCTTTAAGCTCTACAAAGATACACTCTCAAAAACACTACAGATAAATCACAGTGAAATTCTAAAAAATGTTCAAGTAACCTATAAGAAGATAAGAAATAAAAAAACAGGGAAAAGAAAAGCAGAGAGAATAGACAAAAGACAGAAAATAAATGATAAACATAAGCCCTAACAAATCAATAATTACTTTAAACACAGATGATATAAAATTATGCTAATTAAAAGACAAAGATTGACAAGTTGGACTAGAAAGCATGACCCGAATACAGGTTTCCTGTCAGACATTCACTCCTAATGTAGTGATAGTGTCAGGTTGAAAGTAAGAATAAAGGCATATCATATAAACATTGATCAAAGGAAAGCAGGGCTGGCCATGCTAATATCGGACAGAAAGACCACAGAGCAAAGACAATTCCCAGAGACACAGAGAGGCCTTACATGATGCGTCAACAGCGTCAGTGCACCAAGGAGACGTAACAACCCTGTGTGACAGTGCACCGGACAGTGGAACTGCAAAATATGGGAAGCAAAAACTGATAGAACTGAAAAGAGAAATAGACAAATCCACAATTTTAATTGGAGACTTCAATACCCCTCTCTCAATAATTGGTAGAACAATTTGACAGAAAATTAGCAAGGATGATAATTCAACCATATCATCCTTCAACACAATCTAACTGACATTTATAGAATATTCCATAGTGATGGTCAACATTACACATCAGTGTGACCAGAAGCCTAGATGGCTGGTGAAGAGTTGTTTCTAGGCGTGTCTGGTAAGGTGTTTCCAGAGGAGATTGGCATGTGAGTCGCTGGACTGAGAAGAAGCCCACGCCCCACTGGCTGGGGGCGCAGCTGGGACAGAGCAGGAGGGAGAAGGAATATTCGGCTTGCTCCTCCACAGCCAGCTGCCTTTTTCTCCTCCTGCCTTTGAACATCAGACTCCAGGTTCTTTGGCTTTTGGACTTTGGGGCTTGTCTCCCAGGGGCTCACAGGCCTTCAGCCTCAGAAAGGAGGACTGCACTGCCAGCTTCCCTGTTCCCCGATTCTGGGGCTTTTGGACCAGGACTGGGTCATGTTACCAGCTCCTCTGGGAGCACACTATCAGCTTCTTCAACCTTCCAGCCTGCAACAGCCTGTCATGGGACTTGTCTGTGTAGTCACGGGAGCCAGTTTCCCCTAGACATTTTTTTCATATAGTACAATAATATTTGTTCTGTCCCTCTGGAGAAACTTGACTAATACTCTATCCAACAACATCAGAATACACAGTCTTCTTAAATGCCCATGGAACATACACCAAGATAAACTATATCCTGAGCCATAAAACAAGCCTTAACCAATTTAGAAGATTTGAAATCATACAGAGCATTATGTTTTTTACCACAACAAAATTAAACTAACAATCAATAATGGAAAGATAACCAGAAAATCCAGAAACACTTGGAACCTAAACAACACACTTCTAAATAATCTGTAGTTCAACGAAATCGCAAGAACTTAAAAAAAAAAAACTGCATTGAACTGAATGAAAATTAAAATACAATACATCAAAATCTGTGAAGCACAGCTACAATAGTGCTCAGGGAGAAATTTACAGTGTAAAACATATACTTTAGAAAAAAATTTAAAGTCTCAAATCAATGATCTAAGTTCCCACCTTAAAAACCTAGAAAGAGAAAAGCAAAATAAACCCAAAGATACCAGAAGAAGAAAAATAATAGAAATAATAATAGGCTGGGCGAGGTGGCTCAGGCCTATAATCCTAGCATTCTGGGAGGCCAAGGTCGGTGGACTGCTTGAGGTCAAGAGTTCAAGACTAGCCAAAGCAAGAGTGAAACTCTGTCTCTAAAAAATAGCCAGGCTTTGTGGTGGGCACCGAGAATCCCAGCTACTGTGAGCTATGGCACTCCACTGAGGGTGACAGAATAAAACTCTGTCCCAGAAAAAAAAAAAAAAAAGAAGAGGGTGGCACCTATGGCTCAGTGGGTAGGGTGCTGGCCCCATATACCGAGGGTGGCAGGTTCAAGCCTGGCCCTGGCAAAACTGCAACAACAACAATAGCCAGGCATTGAAAATCTTCATGAAATTACTCTGACTATTATGTGTGATCCATGTGATATTTTCTGTTTATAGCCTATTAATTTTTAAAAGATTGTCCATGCCCCACTCCACTGAGTTTCTGTCCCATTAGTGGGTTGCAAGTCACAGTTTAAACATCACCATCCTGTAGGCTGTGTATACTCCATCCATGCAAACTACATGTAGATCCCAAGTTGGTCATTTTCTCTCATGCCCACTGTACCCTTCAGGCTGTCCTGTGAAGCTTGCATGACAGACTTGGCTCAAAGCATTAATTCCACTGACAGGCTCAGCTCAAAGCGTTAATTCCTCTAGGAAGATTTCCTTCATTCCCTCCAGGCAGTTAGGCGACCACACCATATGCCTTTCTAGTCTCTTACGTCTCTGTTACGGCACTCGCTCAGGCTTTTCTGTCTGTCGGTCTCTTTCTTTTTTTTCCTCTCTTTCTCTCTCTCTCACACATACACCTTCTCCTTCTTTCTTTTCTTTTCTTCTTTTTTTCATTTGAGATAGCGTCTCACTTTGTTACCCTGAATAGAGTGCCATGGCGTCATAGTTCACAGCAATGAGCTATGGGCTCTAGTGATCCTCTTGCCTCAGCCTCCTGAGTAGCTGGGACTACAGACACTGACTGCAACACCCAGCTATTTTTAGAGACAGGGGTTTCATTCTTGCTCATGCTGGTCTCAAACTCCTGAGCTCAAGTAATCCTCCCGCCTCAGCCTCCCAGAGTGTTAGAATTACTGGCGTGAGTCACAATGTCTGGCTCTCCTCTCCTTCTTTTTTTCTTCCTCCTCTTCCTTCTCCCTCTCTTCTTTTTTCCCTCTTTTCCTCCCTTTCTCCTTTTAATTCTAAAAGAAAGATTATAACCATGATAACAGCTTTTTGAAGGAAAATTTGAAAATACAGAAGAATAAGCAGAAAATTAATCTCACCTTCTAAACAAGATTTCCAGAGATAACTACTAATATTTATGCAATTTTTCAGTTAATCTTTCTTGATATCTATATTTATGTACCTTAATAAAGAAAAATAGGTTCACACTAGAATTTTGTAACCTGTTGGGAATAGACTTGACATTAATCTGGACAGTAAGTAACAAGTTATAACCAGAAATTTTTGATAAAAAAGAAAACAGGGTAATCTATATGTGGCTTAAATGAAGTCTCAGGAAGTATGGCAATTAAAGGTGACTTTTATGAGGAAGAAAAATGTAGAGAACTTTTAATAAAGGAAGAAAGGAATGATTCTAAATGGTATGTGGAAGCCAGATTCAAACTCTCCTGGTGAATAACATGGTTTATTCTTTCATAATCACATTTTTGATGGAAAATGTGTATATAGAAATTATTAATTGCATCTTGATATTCTCTTAAGACAGTCTACAAGGGGCTAAGCCAGGATTGGGAGGAATCCCTTTGCTTCTTTCAAGCACTAGTTCACTCCCAAAGTGAAGTCCACAACGCACTCCCATCAGAACTTCTGGGAGGCCCATGACCAGCACAGACTCGCAGACACCCGTCCTGCTGAATCAGTTCATAATCATGCAGCCCAGGAATCTTCACTTCTAACAAGTGTTGATGGGTAATGAAATAGGAACATCAATTGAGCTGCAAAAAACAATGTCCTGAAGAACTCCATTCCGTGCCCCATTGTGCGTTAATGTAAATGCTCCCTAGAAAGCAGTACCTTTAAAATGGCTCAACTAAAAAAAAATTTTAATTAAAAAAATTTATTATTATTAATTAATAATAATTACTACAACTTGGACTTTACCTTAGAAGTGAAAACAAAGTAACCTTAAAATGTGTACCCTTGTATTAATTTGAAATTTAAAAATATTAAAAAAAAATAGCCAGGCATTGTGTCAGGCATCTGTAGTCCCAGCTATTTGGGAGGCTGAGGTGAGAGAATCACCTAAGCCCAGGAGTTGTAGGTTACTGTGAGTTGTGTGATGCTCCAGCACTCTACCAAGGGTGATAAAATGAGACTCTGTTTCTTTAAAAAAAGAAGAAGAAGAAGAAGAAGAAGAAAGAGCAATAGAAATTAATGAAACTAAAAACAGAGTAATAATGGAAAAAATAAACAGAGATGGTTATTTGAAAAGATCAACAAAATTAGCAAACAGCTAGCAGAACCAGGAAAGATAAAAGAGAGAAGATATAAATTAGCAGTATCAGTAATAAAACAAGGTATGCAACTATAAACCACAAAAATATAAACACATGAATAATTCTACACACATAAATTTGACAATTTGATGAAATGGACCAATTCCTCAAAAAATACAAACCACCAGAACTCATCCATTATGAAATAGATAATTTGAATGGCCCTGTAACTATTAAGGACATTGAATTTATAATTTAAAACCTCCCATACAAAAATATCTCTTAGCACACATTATTTTACTAGCAATTTCACTGAAAGTTTATGGAAAATAAACATAAAAAATGTAGCTATCAATTCTACACAATTTGTTCCAGAAAATAGGAGAGGAGATGTCGCATTGTCATTTATTTTATGAACCTAATATTATCCTGGTTTCAAAAGACAAAGAGAGTACCAAAGTTTACATACCAATATTCTTCATCACTACAGAAGCAAACATTCCTAACAAAATATTAGCAAACAGAATTTGGTAGTATATTAAAAAAAATACCATGACCAAATAGGCTTTAATCTAGGAAAAAAAGGCTTTTCCCTTTGTAGAGGACGCCAAGAGCCAGAGGACCTCTGATGGAGATGATTTGCAGCTAGTGGGTGGACCCTAAGGTAATTCATCCACAGTTGCTCCTTGTGGAGAAAGCCGGAGCCCATGGCAATCGTTAGGCACGTAGTCATTGTCTAATACTCCCCTCGCCTGTCTTGTACTGTCTCAATAAAAGGCCAGTGTGGAGGTTTCTCAGGGCTACCCTGCAAACAAGGTTAGCCTGCCTCCTACAAGCTTGTACTTCTAATCCTTCCGCTTCACGCCTGGTTCCTTCCTGCAGTGACTGAGACCATGGCCACAGGGGCCCTAGGGATCGTGACATCCCTTTTTGAAAATTAATCAATATTAGCATGACAATATTAAATGGCAAGGAAGAAAATTACAGGATGTATAATAAAAAATGTGTCTGGTCTTTGTCCCTAGTTCCTGGAAGAGAGCTTCTATACCCAGAGATGAGAATATCTTGGTTATCTATTGTGGGACCAGGCCTGAGCTTATGCTAATGTGGTAACCCATGGTGAGTTTTGGGAGAGGGGCTGGCCATGCCAGAAGGACCAACCGTGTGGTTAGAAGGTTGGAGCTCTAAGCTATGTGATATCCAGCCCAACCTCTCAATGTCCAGGGAGTGGAGGGAGGCCAGAGATTGAATTAAGTCACCTGGCAAATAATGCCATCAATCATGCTTACATAATGAGACACCAATAAAAAACTCTGTACACCAAAGCTTGGATGAACTTCTTGGTTAGTGAACATACTGACATGCCAGACAGTAATACATCCTGATTCCCTGGGCTGAGGACACAGGAGCTCTGTGGTCAGAACCCCCCAGACCCTGCCTTCTAGGTCTCTTCTTTTGGCTGGTCCTAATATGTATCTTTTATCATAAAATTTTAATCACAGTATAGCACTTTCTTGAGTTCTTTGAGTTATATTAGTGACTTATCAAACCTAAGGGAATAGTGGAAACCCCAAAATTTATAGTCAATTGGTCAAAATTGGTGGCCTGGGAAACCCAAAACTTGTGGGTACAATGTGAAGTAAGGGCAATCTTACTGGGAACTGTGCTATAAACCTATGAAGTTTACATTAACTCTAGGTATCCGTGACAGAAGGCCATTGTAATGTTACGTAGGATCATATGGATTGGTGTGCAAAAAACATTCAACAAAATTCAACACCCTTTCATGATACTCTTGGCAAAATAGAAAAAGAACTTTGTCAACTTGATAAAGTTGAAAGAAAGAAAGAAGGAAAACAAAAAACCCTACAGCTACCCTAATAACTAAATGGTAAAAGATTGAACGCTTTCCCTTTAATACTGGAAATCAGGCCAAGATGTGCATTCCCAGGACCCGTATTTAATATAGTGTTAGAAGTTCTAGCCAGTGCAGTAAGCCAAGTGGAAAGCTTACAGTTAAAAAAGAAGAAATAAAATAATCCTTATCTGTAGATGATACTGCTGTTTATGTAAAAAATCCCAAAGAATTTACATGCACACACACATAGAACTTCTAGAATAAATCATTTCAGCAAAATTGCAGGATATAAGATACATACAAAAATTAATTATATTTCTACCTAGTGTCAATGAACACATAAATGCTCAAATTATAATATCATTTACAACAATTCCAAAAATGAAATACTGAGGTGTAAATCTTACAAAACATGGGCAGGACTTATATACTAAAAACTAAACAATGTTCACTAACGTAATTAAAGTTGATCTGAATAAATGAAGAGATATATAACGTTCATGGATTGAAAGATTCAACATAGTAAAGATGTAAGTTCTCTTCAAATTGACATACAGTTTTAACACAATTCCTATCAAGATCCCACAAAGATATTCTGTAACTGTAGACAAGGTTCTTCTAAAACGTATATGGAAATAAGAGGGAACTAGAAAAGCTAAAACAAGTTTCAAGATGAGTAAAGTGGGAGGAATCGGAAGGTCAGGTGTAGCTCAGTAGCAGAGCAGGCACCTCACATGTTAAAAGAGCAGACACACACATCAGTGGGACGGAGGAGAGACCCACAGGAAAACGTGCTTACCTGGTTTCGACAAAGGTGGAAATGTGATTCAATAAAGGAAAGATAGCATTTTCAACAAATGGTGCTGGAGGCTCGGCGCCTGTGGCTCAATCGGCTAAGGCGCCAGCCACGTACACCTAAGGTGGCGGGTTCGAATCCCCAGCCCAGGCCGGCCAAACAACAATGATGGCTGCAACCAAAAAATGGCCGGGCGTTGTGGTGGGCGCCTGTGGTCCCAGCTGCTTGGGAGGCGGAGGCAGGAGACTCGCTTGAGCCCAGGAGTTGGAGGTTGCTGTGAGGTGTGATGCCATGGCACTCTACCCAGGGGGATAGCTTGAGGCTCTGTCTCAATAAAAAATAAAAAAAATTAAAAAAAATAAAAAAAAACAAATAAATAAATAAATAAAAATAAAAAATATAACTGGATTTTGTGGTAGATGCTTTAATCCCAGCTACTTGGGAGGCTGAGGCAAGAGGATTGCTTGCACCCAGGAGTTTGAGGTGCTGTGAGCTGTGATGACTCATGGCACTCTACTCAAGGTGACAGAGTGAGACTCTGTCTCAAAAAAACAAACAAACAACAACAACCTCCCCCCCCCCCAACAGACTAACTGGCTTAAACAACAGAAATTAATTTTCTTACAGGTCTGTAGGCCAGGAAGCTCCAGATGAAATTGCTAGCAATGTCAGTTTCTGGTGGGTTTCCCTCCTTGGCAGTAACTGGTGACTTCTCATGTGTCCTCACATGGCCTTTCCTCTGGCCAAGTGCAAGGAGAAGGAGCTCAGGTGTGCTTCCTCTTCTTACAAGGACATCAGTCCTATTGATTAGGGCCCCAGCTTTATGACCTCGTTTAACCTTAATTATCTTCTTGAAGGCCCTATTGCTAAATATAGTCATTTTGGGGGTTAAGGGCTTCAGTATAGGATTTTGGGAAGGACACAATTCAGTCAACAGCACTTAAACACTGTCACCAGGATTACTCCAGATTATGTATCACAGCACCTAGCCTTTTTTCCCCCAGCGCATAGCAAGTGCTCAGTGGACACTGGCACCCTCTCCCTCCCCATGTCACTCTACCCCAGTGTGTAGCTTTCTTCTTTGCACAGGAGAAGCCAAGTCTGGGCCTTTGTGCCGATGCTGATAACTTGTACAGAGAATAACCCAGGGATTCCCAAGACTTTCCTTTGCTAATCCATTCCCTTATTGATGTGGTTTCAGATGTGCCTCTGGGCCAATCTCTCATTTCTAAGAACTTCCCATCCAAGCCATAGCAGGTGCAGGCCCAGTCACAGCAGCCCGTTCCTTCTCTGTGACCATAGATGAACAACTCAAGCCAGATTCTTTCTTTTGGGAGGTGGATTGGAGAGTCAGTCCCTGCTGAAGGACAGATATCGGCCTGCAAAAACAGAATTAGGTTGATGATAATATCAAGTAACATACTGAGCTCTGAACATACCAGGTACTAGTCTAAGCGTTTTTCATATATTGACTCATTTAATCATTACTACAACCTGTGAAGTGGATACTTTGACATTCTGCTTTTATAGGAGAGGAAATTCAGGCCCAGGGGCACATAACTATTAAACATGGATATGGATAAAAGTGTAGGATAGCACCCTAGCCAGAGGAAAAAGCCGAGTCCAGCATGGGCGCCTGGCTGCACCCTTCTTTATCATGGATTCCATGACATGTTCCAGTATCTGGTCAATATATTCCTATTTTACTTGAACATTTTAAAATGGGGTTCTGTTCTTTGTAATCCAGGAAAACTTTTACTAAGACCATTTGCCTAATCTATAAGAGCTGCTGTATCAAACATTAGAGTATGGTCTTTGCATTTAACAACTGTCTGTAAATGACTATGGAGAACAATTTTTCTTTTTAAATCACTCTATTATAATGTTTAAGACTGTTAAATAAAAATAAAGAAGCCTCCCAAGAAGGGATGTCAAGAATAGTGAAAATGTCCTTTTCTGGACAATAGGTAAACGGCTTTCAACAGTAGGAGTGCAGCATGCTCCAGAGAGACATGATAATTAGCAGGTGCACATAGGTGATGTACATAGGGAGATAAATTGTATCTTTCCATCAAGCCTGGAAAAGCTGGAAGGCAAAGTTAGGGTTGAGGGTGAGGGTGTTAGGAATATTAGCAAATCAAGCCAGGTAAATATGATCAGGAAACTTATATATTGCCATTCACGCCAGTCTATTGGAGTCCCTGGAATTGGGTTGTGTGCCATGCATGCAGCTGTGTGTGACAGCGCTGCTAAATCATAAAGTTTTGGAAAAAAAAACACTAAATAATGACAAGTTCCTATTACAGGGAATTCCCTAACTAGTTTTTGTTG
Organism: Galagoides demidoff; assembly: GCA_963574575.1. Lineage (NCBI taxonomy): Eukaryota > Metazoa > Chordata > Mammalia > Primates > Galagidae > Galagoides > Galagoides demidoff. The sequence goes on along the minus strand of CAUYQV010026564.1, from coordinate 559 downwards.
AAAAGAAACTCTGAATGTAGCTACTATTAAAGCATTAAGTGTGGATGCTCTAAAATGTTCTCTTCCTTTCCTTCTCTGTTGCTTACTAGTTTTTGCGAGTATTAGTAATCTAGACTTTCTATTTTATTTTCTGTAAGCCAGTGGATCTGAATTAGAGGGGGACAGGCATGAATGGAATTACTTGGGAGGTATTTTCATGATAAACCTGCCCAATTATCAGTAGGAGTATAGATAAATTGTAACATGTTCACACAATGGAATCTATTCTGTAATGACAAGGAATAAACTGATACATCCAGTAACATGAATAAATTCCTGCAACATATTAAAAAAAACCAGAACTCTCATATATTATATACGTATAGAAACACTGTATAATTCTGTTTATATGAAGTTTGAGAATGAGCAAAATAAATTGTGTTAGAAATCAGCTGAGAAGGGCTATCGACACTAAAAAGTCACATGGAAATATCCTGATGTGACTTTTTTTAGAGGGTCTCACTTGATCACCCTCGGTAGAGTTCCGTGGTGTCACAGCTAATAGCAACCTCCAACTCCT
>CAUYQV010026561.1:0-10952 GCA_963574575.1 Galagoides demidoff | reverse complement strand
ACAGCTCATAGCAACCTCCAACTCCTGGGCTCAAGTGAGTCTCCTGCCTCCGCCTCCCAAGTAGCTGGGACCACAGGCGCCCGCCACAACGCCTGGCCATTTTTTGGTTGCAGCCATCATTGTTGTTTGGCGGGCCCGGGCTAGGGATTCGAACCTGCCACCTTGGGTGTACGTGGCTGGCGCCTTAGCCGATTGAGCAACAGGCGCTGAGCCTAGTTAAAAGTGTTTTGACAAATTGCATCTTAATTCTTACCAAAATTCCTTGGCCAAGGAAAGTAGCTATTACAATAAAACTGGTAAAAGAAGAAAAAGTATGTTTACTAATGGGCTATATATCTGTCCGATGTTCAGAAATAAAACACTACCAAAAGTAATCAACTCTGCTGCAAAGCTTAACTGTCAATGGAGGGAAAAATATTAAGCAATCAGGAAATCAAATTAAGGGGCCACTAAGTGAGCTTCTACCACATGTTAATGATTATGCTAGACGTTGGAGGACAAATTAAAATTATTCTACACACAACATGTGCATTTAAATCACAGAAACAGAATAGCCAGAGAAGAGGACTCAGACTACATACACATGTTTCAATATATTGAGAAATCTAGCTTCAGCTTTTGAAAGAAGATAGGAATTCCTACAAAAGTAGTAGTAACAGCGCAAAGAGTTAATACTAAATAATGATGGCTCGGTGCCTGTACCTCTGGCAGCCAGGGCACCAGCCACATATACCAGAGCTGGCGGGTTCGAATCCAGACTGGGTCTGCCCAACGACAATGACAACTACAACCAAAAAATAGCCAGGCGTTGTGGCAGACACCTGTAGTCCCAGCTACGTGGGAGGCTGAGGCAAGAGAATCACTTGTGCCCAAGAGTTTGAGGTTCCTGTGAGCTGTGATGCCACAGCACTCTACCAAGGGTGACAGAGGAAGACACTGTCTCAAATAAATATAAATAAATAGCTAATGCTAACGTGGTGGGGGTGCATTTCCTGGGAAAATAAAATGAAGAAGGGTTAATAAGTTTGGAAATAGCATAGCCATGCTTCAAAGGACGTAGAACACAATAATGTAATTATTATTGAGCATTGCTTTTACTGTTCCCTAAAGGTAGTTCTAAAGTAAGCGTTTTCTTTCTATATCAAATGCTTTTCCTAGAAACTATGTCACATTTTACACGTATCTCATAACTCCATGACCCATTATTATCCTCAGAACTCCATGCTCCATTATTACTTCATCCTCTTTTTATAAGATGCAGAAAAACTAAGGTCTAGAGAGGTCAGCCAAGTGGATTAGACTATGAGCCTAGTTATGAATCCAATATCACCAGGCACCCTAAGTAACTGATTTATAATTGAATTTTCAATATCACAAAAGCTTGGCTTGTTAACAGATTGTTCCATAACCTCTTTACATCCCATGTCTCGGGGATAGCCCCTTCCAAATAATAATGATCATAATAGCAACTTTCCACATGTTGAATACATTATTTACATTCTATTGAGGCATAATTTCTATAACTGTTGCTACAATCCATACACAACCCTGTATTGTAGATTTTGTTATTACCAATTTACAAGGAAAATTAGGTAACTTGCCCCCATCTAACACTGCAAATAAGTGACAGAGCCTGGAGAGGAGACCAGGATGCCGAAGCCACACTGGCTGACTCCAAAGCTCATGCACTCTGAAGACATAAAAACCCCACACAAATATTCTTTTTTTTTTTTTTTGAGATAGAGTCTTACTATGTCACCCTCAGTAGAGTGCCATGGCATCACAGCTCACAGCAACCTCCAACTCTTGGGCTTAAGTGATTCTCTTGCCTCAGCCTCCCAAGCAGCCAAGACTACAGGCACCTGCCACAATGCCTGGCTTTTTTTTTTTATTGCAGTCGTCACTGTTGTTTTAATTGGCCTGGGCAGGGTTCCCGCCAGCCTTGGTGCCTGTGGCTGGTACCGTAACCACTGTGCCACAGGCACCAAGCCCCACACAAATATTCTTCATGCAGACTCAGTTTAAACCCCTTCACCTTCATGCCTTTCTTCTTGAGAAGGACCTGCCCTCTTTTCAAAAGACCCACGTGACTACTTACCTCTGAAAACCTAAACTAAGATTTATTATTTCTAGGAGGTCCTGCCCCCAACCCCCAGTTTACCCTGCAGATTCCCTGGTTCTGATGAACACCAGTGGGCCTGAGACATAAGCTGAAATGGAAAACTAAGAGAGGAGGAAAGAAAAGGGCAAAGAGAGGAAAGACGAAATGGAAGGGAAGTGGCCCTTTCTCCCAGGACAGCTCTCCTACCTTAAGCCCCTTGATTCTGAGGTTTATCTTACAAGGGTACAAATGAATCTTTCTAAGAGCAGAATGTGAACGTTTTAAAATAATAACTAAGAAAATGACATGAAGGCTATGTTAACCAGTTTGATGGAAGTGTTTTGGATTGTGTGTGAAAACCCCACACCGTACCCCAGACGTGCATTAATGTACATAGTTACCATTCAATTAAAAAAAAAAAAAAGAATTGTGGTAGAATGAAGCTGAGGTGCACACACAAACACACGCATATATACATATACACATAGATATGATGTATCCAGGAGTTATCACCAATAATAAGGCATATATATGCTACATGTTACGATTTCTAAATTGTCTTACTTAGGTTCTTCACCTTGTAACTCACGTTTAATGACGCCAGATTATACTGCCTCCTGCAGGAATCCAATCAACCTATAGCATTATATTAAATAACACTGTGTAATCAAATATATAATGAAGACTAATTAATGTTTAATATTTCAAATTGAAATTTTAGGCAACGCACAAATACTCTTTTTCATATTTGTATTTCATAATGTTAATGCTCTTGACTTTGAATTTTGTGGGAGCTGAAGATTGGATGTAGAAGACGGTGAATGGAAGTTGGCAGGAAATGCACGAGCAAAAATAAAATCTTCTCTATTTCTGAAAATCGTGGAAGTGTCTGATGAAGGAAACTAAATGCAAAATGAACGTGGGCATTTGGCATAGGCAGGAACAAAAAGAGACGGGCAGTTTCAGCTAAAGTCACTGTCTCTCAGATAAGTTCATACATTAAAAAACAAAGAGATAAATAAGCCTACAAATATATTACCCAGAGTTGCAGAAGTACCTACAGAACAGACAATTGTTTAAAATATTTACCCCGGGGAAGGAAAACTGCATTTGAGCTAAAAGAAGAGAAACGTTTCCCTTTTCTTTTATACTTCTGTATCATGTGAAAAAAAATCAGAATCTTTTTATATACCTACATCTGTCAGATAATACACGGGTAGGTTAATAACAGCCATTTTTTTTTACGATAATGTGATGCTTTTCACTTAAACTATGAATACATGTTACATGTATCTAATAGCATTAAGACAAAAAAAAAGAGGAAAACTTGACATTGGATGTGCAGTGCATCTCAAGGGTTTTTTAAAATTTGTTCATACTGCTGGTTTTCCTTTTGTTTAATTGACAAGCTGTGCAGCTGCATTTGATATGGGAAATCGATATTAATGAACTACTTTCAAATGACAAGTGAAGATATCAAAAGCCCTAGACAAGGCACATCACACGTCAAAAGCATCACACAGCCTAATGCAGGATGTTTTACACCCAGAGGTATGTATTTGTGTGGGGTCACGTGTAGTTGCCTTGTTCTCTAAGCAGTCTTGTTATACATTTAGAAACTGTAGGCTTGAATTTACTCTTCAACACTCTATTCAATTATCAGCATTGCCAATTTAACTCAAGAGTGCAAAAATGCAATGGAAGCTATCAGATACTCAAATACCCTTGTGTTGCAGAGAAGAAGATATCCCTGTGGTCTGTGACGTGTTTCACGTTTTTAACAGCTGGTGTTGTGTAACCAAAGTCTTGCATTTAGGCTTGGTAATTAATGAAATTCAGATAAATTCAAGTGTGGCTCATTTTGTATTAATATATTCTGTTTTCCTTTTTTTAATTGCCGTTTTATGGTTAGACATTTTCCCTGAGTCCTAGCCCCACCAGCTATATGGTATCTGTCCATGAGGCTCTTAACAGTGTGGTGATAGAAGAAAAAGCAATCAAGCAGAAGCCTGAGAAGCGGGAACACAGAAGCTGATATTACATTCTTCCATTGCTCAATTTAAAGATAGCATTTTGAAGTAAATAAAATGTCCTTTGCTTCCATTCCTGTGCATTTGAGAGTGATTGATGGCTTAACAAGTTGCTTCGTGTTCAGCAGCCCACAGACTAGATGCTCTGTGGGCTGCAGTGATTGGTCTGGGGGTGTCCAATTCATCTCATTTGATAATAGTTTGTGACCAGTTGTCTGCTCACCATTACTGATGGCACTTTTGGAATATTTCTCATCTCTGAACTGCTTTATATCTCATTGTTCACATGCATAGTCAGCCCTGCAGTTTCCTGAGGCTGCTGTAACAGAGTTTCTCTACCGAGGATAGCTACCAAACTTCTCACTGTTCCATGACAAAATTAATTCTGCCACAGTTCTGCAGGCTGAAAGTCCAAAAACAGGGTGCCAGCAGGACCATGTTCTCTCTGAAAGGTTGGGAAAATTTGTTCCATGCCTGTCTCTTAGCGTCTGGTGTTACCAACAATTATTTGAAATCCTTATGTCTCTCAGATGCATCACTCCACTGTTCTCTGCCCATCTCGGTACATAGCCATCTTCTCCCTCAAAGCCTCTGTCTTTGTGTCTCTATTTTTTTTATAAGGGCACCAGTCATAATGGATTACAGACCCACGCTACTCCTCTATTGCCTCAATAAAACCAATTACATTTACACCTATCCTATTTCCATATATGACAACATTCTCAGCTACTAAGAGTTAGGACTTTAACCCTTAACCTGTCTTTTTGGAGAGACAAAGTTCAACCCATACACCTGACTATGGAAAACACACCTACAAATATCCTGCCAAGCGACCTCTATATCAAAATTCCTACTTGTCTATATTTTTCTCGAACTCATCCTGATAACATTACACATCCACTGACCAACAAGAACCAGGAAAGTATAAACATCAATATTTGAAGGATTATCACTGACCCTTCTTTTCTCCATTATCTGTTCTACCTTTGATCGTATTCTTATCTTATTCTTGGCCCCGGGTTTCATTTATATAAACTACATCATAATACTTTGCACTTATAATGAGGTTAAGGATATTTATTGCATAGAAAGTGTTTGCTATTTCCTTCACCTTTCTTTTCCTATACTACTTGCACTCCAAAGTCTGTCCAATAACAAGTAAAAGATCCTCGAGACATTTTAAGCATGTTTAGCTGCCTCTTCAAAGTCAGATTCACGCATACCATCTAGGGAGATTTTCTTTTTACTGTCATCATTGCTGGCGCCCTCCATGGAAAGTTTGGTCTTCTCTGCGTTGCCACTGTTCCTGCTGCATTGGCTGACTGGTGCAGCAATTTTATAATTGTAGGGTCTTCTGGGCAGTACAATTATAGCACATACCATTACAGACTACAGTAGAACTAGAAATTAATAGCAGAAGAAAAATGGAAAACTTAGAATATGTCAGAATTAAACAACTCATTCTTGAGTTGTTTGACCTAATAATATGTCAAAGAAGAAATCAAAGAGGGAAATTAGAAAATAGTGAGATAAATTAAAAGGCAAGAAAGCCTAGTATACCAAAACATATAGGATATGGCAAAATCAGTAAAAAGAGAAAAGTTTGTTGTTGTGAATGTTATATTAATAAAAAGAGGAAAAAAGAAAGATCTCAAATCACCATCACAATTTTATACTGCAAGGGACTAAAAATAGAAGGAAAAACTAAGCCATGAGTTAGCAGAACAGAGGACATCATAAAGATGAGGGCTAAAATAAATAAAATAAAAGATAGGGAAAAAATTTAAAATAAATAAAACTAGGAGTTGATTTTATGAACAGGTCAATGAAACTGAGAAAATTTAGCTAGACTAAGAAAAAGGAAAAAAGATTCATATAAAAGCTATAACCTAATTATAGCCTAAGAATATGGGGGGAGGGGGTGTGGAGGGGAGGGGGAAGGAGTGGAGGGAAGGTGATTGGAGGGATCACCTCTATGGTTTATCTTACAAGGGTACAAGTGAATCTTTCTAAAAGTAGAATAGAAACGTCTTAACACAATAACTAAGAAAATGACATAAAGGCTATGTTATCCAGTTTGATGAAAATATTTCAAATTGTATATGAAAACACCACACTGTAGCCCATGATTGCATTAAGGTACACAGCTATCATTTAATTTAAAAAAAGGAAAAAGATTCATATAAATAAAAGCAGACAGGAAATATGAGATATTACAACTAATGACATAAAATAAATGATTGGAAGAGGCTACAATGAACAAATATATGTGAACAAGTTAGATAACATAGAAGAAAGAGACATATTCCCAGAAGCATACAATCCACCAGAAGGAATGATGAAGGAGAAAAAACCTAGACCTATAACTAGTTATGAGATTGAGCCTAAATCAGAAAATTTACAGAGAATGCCCGGACCAGAGGGCTTCAGTGGTAAATTATAGCAAACATATAATGAATTAACACAAATTATTCTTGAACTCTTCCAAAAAGCTGAAATGGAGGGAATACTTCCAAAGTCTTTTCTAAGTCAGCATTACCTTAATAGCAAAGGTACTGCATGCAAAGGTACTACAAGAAAAGAAAAATATATAATAATATCCTTGATGAATATAGATGCAGACAAACTTAACAAAATACTGGCAAACAGGACATTAAAAGAATTATGTGCCATGACTAAGTGGAATTGATCCCTGGATGCAAGGATGACTCAACATATAAAAATAATGTATGTGATACTCAACAGGTGATGGTTAATTTTATGTCCACTTGACTATGGGATGGACAAATAACTGACAATACATTATTTCTTGGTGTGTCAGTTAGGTTGTTTCTGGAAGAGATCAGGACATGAATCGGTAGACTAAAATCCCCCCATCAATGTAATCTGCCATCATCTGAGCCATTGACTGCCTGAATAGACAAAAAAATCTATTATTTCAACTTAAATTTTATTTAAATATTCAGACACTTGCCAGTCACAAATGACATCACTGGCAGTCAAAAAGTGTAAACCAATGTGCAGGTGCAGTGTTAAATCATAACCACAAAATTAACTGTGATGTATACTGTACTACTGTAATAATTTTGTAGCTACGTCCTGTTACTATTGCAATGAGCTCAAGTGTTGCATCTACTCAAAGCCATGTGACCCTTATCTGTACAAGTGCATTTCATCTCTCCTATAAATGGAGTATAGCAGCAAAACGTTGCATTTCTCATGTATTTTCCACTGTATTGACTGGAATATTAGAAACCTGAATGAGACCATGGGAAACATAGTAAGTGCCACTAAGAATACTGGAAGTGCTCCCCCAAAGCAGAGAAAAGTCATGACATTACAAGAAAAAGTTGAATTGTGTCATTTCTACCCAAGGTTGAGGTCTGTAGCCACAGCTGCCTATCATTTCAGACAGATGATTAATTTTGGAAATAAGTGATAAAAACTTATGATTTCAACAAAAATAGTATAGTAGTATAAAATGATTTTCCGTATGATTTTCCTAACATTATTTTGTTTTTTCTAGCTTGCTTTATTCTGAAAACACAACAGATGATACATACAACCTATAGAACATGTGGTAAGCAACTGTTTAGGTTACTGGTAAGACTTTTAATCAATGGTAGTGTGGGGCAAGTCAAAAGTTATAAATGGATTTTCAGCAGTATGAAGGAGCCAGCTCCTCTAACCCCTATACTTTTTTAATAGAAAGAAAGATGAAAATATATTGAGATTTGTAATTATCTCAATAGATTCAGAAAAGTCATCATTTGACACAAGTAAACATATTTTTGTGATAAAAACCTTTTAATAAACTAGGAAGAAAAGGAATTTATTTTAACATCAGCAAGTTCATATACAAAAAGAATACAAGCTACCACTAGATAACACCATACTCATGGAGAATTTGAAAACTTTTTCCTCTAAAATCAGAAACAAGGTAAGGATGCCCACTCTTACTATATCCACTCCATACAGTGATGAAATTCCTTCCTAGAGCAGTTAGACATGAAAAGAAGTAACATACAACCCAGAAAGGCTGAAGTAAAATTTTCTATGTTCATAAATGACTTAATTTCATATGTAGGGAAACATAAAAATTCTACACAAAATCTGTTAAAACTAATAAATAATACTAACAAGGTTGCAGGATACAAAATCACCAAAATCTGTTGCATTTCTACCCCTTACAATGAACAACAAAAAAATAAAATTAAGAAAACAATCACAGTTATAATAGCATTAAAAAGAATAAAATATTTAGGATTAAACTCAATTTTAAGGCAAAGGTCTTTTATACTGAAAATTACTAAACTGAAAACTACTAAACTGAAAGAGCACATACAAATAAATAGAAAGGCATCTGGTATTCATGGATTGGAAGAAACTATTGTTAAAAATGTTGATACTACCTGCCTTCGTCAATAACAAAATAGCATAAACTGGGTAGCATATAAATCATAGACAATTAGTTTTGAAGAGTTCTAGAGGCTGGGATTTCCAAGATCAAGTTGCCAGCAGATTCGGTGTCTGGTTCAAACTCTGTCCATTTTACAGGCATGTTATTTAGTTTACTTCTATTGAGCTGTATCTTCTTATATATTTTGGGTATTAAACCTTTATCAGATGTACGCTTTGCAAAGCAAAAATGTTCTCTCATTATGAAGGTTGCCTTTTCACTGCTTTGATTGCTCCCTTTGCTATAAAGAAGTTTCTTAGTTTGAAGTAGTCATACTTGTCTACTTTTTCTTTGATAACTTGTGCTTTTTACCTGTTCTTATCGTATGGTTATGAGATATACACACACACACACACATATATACACAGTAGAACCTTTATAGCTGACCACCTCCCTACAGTGACCACCTCCTTAAGTTGACCTAGTTTTTGAAGTAGTCTTAAAAATACTTCAAGTAGTCTTGAAACCACAGTTCACTCTGTGGTTCAAATGCACATTGGGAAACGGACTACCCAAACCGCACTTGCCTTTCCACTCCACGCTGTCAAAGAAGAACAGCCTTCTGTTCACTAGATGACCTGTGACCAAACGTGCACTCCTTTCCCACACTCCAAGCAGCAGATACCAGCTGGGTGTCCTCTAGCTCAGCTTTGACACTATCTAACTGGAGATAGCGTCTGATCTTACAGGATGAGGGCTCAGTCCCAAGCTGCGCTCCAGCCCACCCCAGGCACCCTCACATTTATAGACCTTCAAGGCTTCTGACGCACCAGTTTCAAGTTGGGGTTCCCACAAAACCCTCCGTCTCTGGGTTTGATTATATTGCCAGAGTGGCTCACAGAACTCGGGGAAATACTTACTTATATTTATGAATTTCTTATAAAGGGCTTTACACAAAACCGATTAGGAGATGAGGAGACGTGGGTGCAGAACTTCCGCGCCCTCCCTGAGGTTGCCGCCCCCGGGATCCTACATGTGCTCAGCTACCTGGAAGCTCTCCAGAGCCAGGTTTTCATGGAGACTGCCTTACATAGGTGACCACGTGGAAATGTAATTGGACAAAACCTTATCAGATTTCTTCCTGGCCTCTCTGTGCAGTATTCCTTCCTCCAGAATATGAGCAGGACTCTCTCTGGAATAAGGGTGTTTTGAATCATAATCAGATTAGAATCACACCTTGGGCAGAATAAAGACAGAAGATGATCAAAGAGAGCGAGTCTATCTAACTCCTGAGGTCTAAAGCACCCCAGCATTATCACAAGAATTATTGGAGCTATGAGCAAGGAACTACAGATGAAAACATGCACAGTAGAACCTCAGTAGGTTGACCACCCAAGAGACTGTCACAAACTGTCCAACATACAGAGATGGTCAAAATAGGGAACTAGGGCTACTGTACTGAGAACATGCACATGGTGCTTGTCCGCTTTATGAAAACTAGGTCAACTTAAGGAGGTGGTCACTGAAGGGAGGTGGTCAACTATGGAGGTTCTACTGTGTGTGTGTATATATATATGTGTGTGTGTGTGTGCGTGTGTCTGTGTATATATCATAACCATACAATAATAACAGGTGAAAAGCACAAGTTATCAAAGAAAAAGTAGACAAGTAAGACTACTTCAAACTAAGAAATTTCTTTATAGCAAAGGGAACAATCAAAGCAGTGAAAAGGCAACCTTCATAATGAGAGAACATTTTTGCTTTGCAAAGCATACATCTGATAAAGGGTTAACACCCAAAATATATAAGAAGATACTACAACTCAATAGAAGTAAACTAAATAACCTGCCTGTAAAATGGACAAAGAACTTCAATAGACATTTTATATGAAAAAAATGCTCAACATCACGGATCATGTGGGAAATGTAACTCCACCAGAATGAAATATTTCCTCACACCTGTTAAGATGGCCATTCTGAATAAAACTGAAGGTAAGAAGTGTTGGTGAAGGCGTAAAAAATCTGAAATCCCTATGCACTGTTGGTGGGACTGCAAAATTGTGTAGTCACTGCGAAAACTAGTATGGAGGTACTATTCAAAATAGTAAAAATGGTACTGCTGTAAGCTCCGGCAATCCCCCTTCAGAGCATTTATTCAAAAGAATGCAAAACAGAATCCTGCAGAAGTATTGCAGTCCCATGTATACTGCAGATTATGGGGTATTGGGAAATGCTACCCCAAAATATGGCACCTTGAAAATTGGGAAAATAGGCTCGGCACCTGTGGCTCAATCGGCTAAGGCACCAGCCACGTACACCTAAGGTGGCAGGTTCGAATCCCCAGCCCGGGCCCGCCAAACACCAATGATGGCTGCAACCAAAAAATGGCCGGGCGTTGTGGTGGGCGCCTGTGGTCCCAGCTA
>CAUYQV010026559.1:0-13049 GCA_963574575.1 Galagoides demidoff | reverse complement strand
GCCTGTGGTCCCAGCTACTTGGGAGGCTGAGGCAGGAGACTCGCTTGAGCCCAGGAGTTGGAGGTTGCTATGAGCTGTGATGCCATGGCACTCTACCCAGGGGGACAGCTTGAGGCTCCATCTCAAAAAAAAAAAAAAAATCTCTGGAAAATACTCAATTATTTGGAAACTAAGTAACACACATCTAAATCATTCTCAATCAAAGGGATAATAAAGAGTGAACCTAGAAAGTACAGAGTGGACAAAAAGTTCATTTGCAATTTAAAATAGTTTAAAATAGAAAATTGTACACAAACTTTATGTCCATCTTGTATTTTGAACTCAATGAAAACGAAAATACACCACAGCAGAATTTCTGGAATGCAGGTATAATTTTACTTAAATAAAAATTGTTAGCACTTGGGTGGTGCCTGTGGTTCAGTGAGTAGGTCTCTGGCCCCATATACCGAGGGTGGTGGGTTCAAACCCCCAGCCCCAGCCCAACTGCAACAACAACAAAAAATAGCTGGGTGTTGTGGTGGGTGCCTGTAGTCCCAGCTACTCAGGAGGCTGAGGCAAGTGAATCGTCTAAGCCCAAGAGCTGGAGGTTGCTGTGAGTTGTGATGCCATGGCATTCTACAGAGGGTGACAGTGAGACTCTGTTTCTCAGCACTAAATGCATATATTTTTTTTTTTTTTAAGAGACAGAGTCTTACTTTGTCACCCTTGGTAGAGTGCCATGCCATGAAGGAAGGCGAGGATAAACAATGAATACATGTTATTTAACCTGTGTCTAAATCTATAGAATGTACAACACCAGGCGTGAACCATAATGGAAACTATGGACTTTGGATGATTACATGATATGTCAATGTAGGTTCCTCATTTGTAACAACTGTGCCACTCTGGTAAGGGATATCAATAATGCAGAGGCTGTGCATATTTGTGGCATCATGTTGGCATTAAAAGGTTTCAGTTTGTGGGGCATTTCAGATTTTGGCTTTTGGATTAGGGATGCTCAAAGAAACCAAAATACAGATGACCTCCAACTTAAGATGGTTTGATTTATAATTTTCCAAATTTATGATGAGGTTAGTGAGGTATTAAATAGAGTTTTTACTGAAATGATGGGCTTATCAGGACACAAACCCATTTTAATTTGAAGAGCATATGCAAATTAATGGACTACAGTACAGTTCAGAAATAGACCCACACATATACAGACAGCTTATTTTTGACAGAGGCACAATGTAGTGGAGAATATGGAGAAAAGATAGTGGTTTAAATGTATGGTGCTGGAACAAAAGGATACCCATACTGAAAAAATGCTCTTGAATTCATACCTTACTCTGTATACAAAAGGGAACTAAAAATTGACCATAGATCAAAATGTAAGACCTAAAACTCAAAAACATCTAGAACAATACATATAATAAATTCCTTGAGATCTTGTCCTAAGCAAAGATTTCTTAGATCTGACATGAAAAACAAAATCTGTGATTGAATAGATAAACTGGACTTCATCAAAATTAGAAACTCTGTCTCTAAAAGATACACCTAAGAAAACAAAAACTCAGGCCACAAACTCAGGAAAAAAATCATTTTCAAAAGCACAGGTAATAAACAGTATCCAGAAAATATATAAAGAACTCTTAATACTCAACAAATAAGAAAACAAACAACATAATTTTTAAATGCAAATAGACTTTAAAAGACAGTTCACTGAAGAAGATATACAGATGGCAAATAAGCACAGGGGAAGATGATCAACATTGTTAATAATTAAAGTAATGCACACTAAAACCACAGTGTTATGCACAATAACACATCCATTTGAATGGCCAAAATGAAAAAAAATTAAAAGCCATCAATACTGTGTTTATGGTGATACAGAACAACTGAGCTGTCATATACTGCTGATGGGAATAGGAAATGGTACGAATACTTTGGAAAACAATGTGTAAGTTTCTTAATAAGAGAACATAAAGAGGCATATGGAAACTCCTGTGGGGGATAGATATGTTATCTTTCTTCATTATGGTGATGATTTCACATGTGTACACATTTCTATACTTGTCATTTTGTACATGTGCGCTTTATCACACATCACTTATACCTCACCAAAACTACTGATTGTAGGAACAAACATCTAGAAAGTGGCTGGGTTACAGAGAGAAACAAGGAAATGAAATGATGCAAGATAAAGCTAGAGGACTGAGATCTTCAATCTTATAAGCAATGAGAAGTGATAGCTAGTTTTTAAAGGGGGTAACATGATCAGAGTATGTAATTATGGACATAGAATAGACCATGGTTTGGGGAGGAGGAGTGGAAAAGAAAGCAGTTCTATGGTTATTACAGTCTCCCAGGTGGGAGACAATGGTAATCTGACTTCAGGTAAGGCCTGGGAGAAGCAGAGTCAGCAAAAACACTGGGGTTGTCATTTGCACTGAGAAAAGGACAGTGGAATTCTCCCAGCTCTTTGGCTGAGAGTGTACAATATACTATAGTTTCCATTCCATTTTAACATAAAGTAGATTTCTGAGATGAATGTCACCATAACACATCAGTGCTCTACGGTGCACTGCCAAGTCATGCATGCAAACCTAACAACAGGACACATATTAATAAAAAGGCCTTATACTTATGCAGTGGTCCTACCTTTACAGCACGTTCCATGTTGTTTAATGAGTGACATAAAATAATTAAAGGAAGGCACCTCACAATCTTCTGAGGATATTTCAGATGACCAAGTTAAATGGTCATTCATAGAATACATTTGGTTTTTCACCTATAAAATAAATAACATTGTTTCAAAATGTCCCCCGAATATTTATAACATAGGTTAAATGTACAGAAGTGATAATTATCAATTTTTTGTAGGAGAAAATACAAAAATAGTTCTTAAAAGAATTGATTTTTGATAAAGGCATCATAAATGGCTAATATTTCTAAATCACCTATTCAAAGCAAATGTCTTTACACAAAAATTCCCTAGTTTTTCACTTTACCTTTCATTATGTATTTCTTAACAAGAATGCTTTTGGTAATTTTTTTATACTACCTTGTTCTTTTCCTTAGATGTCTTCTTTGCAGGCCTAAAAAACTCAAACAAAGAAGTCTTTTTAGGCAAATAGTAAATAAGTAAAATACAAAGAATATCTAAAACTATTGTTTGTTATATAAAAATCTCTATATTTGTTGGGGTACAGCCCCCGTACCTAAGCATGGTAGTTTATTCTCAAGTGCTCCCTGAGGAACGTGACTCTAAGCTTCTTATTCTGAGAATATGTTTAGATCTGCCTAAAAGCAGACAGTCACATGTTTACAGATAAGATAGCTGGTAGGTTACACCAGGTTGTAGCTGGAGATAACACGTGCTGAGGCGGTGGGCTGCTGAATCCTGTACCTTCCTCCCTCACTTACACAACAGTGGTCAGTTTTAGCTTAAAGGAAACGGGCAAACAGGAACAGACATCCTGGCGCTTTTGTGGTTAAGTCTGAAGTAAAAACGCCTTTTTTAACTGTGCTTGTGCTAGGTAGCAGTTTTGTGCTGATTCAGAGTTTTTAATGGCAGTTTTAACATCTTACCTTGTTTTGCTTCTTTTTGCTATTTTTAACCTTTACTAAGATAAGTTTATAAGGAGCTCAATAAACATGGGTGTTTGCTGTGTGCCCGACAGAACCTCAGCCCCTCTTTTCATTCCAATCATTTTGTCTAGCAGTGCTTTCCTCTGCGTCTCTGAACAAGGGGTTTCGTGGGACACTTTCACATATTTGTCATTTATTTTTTCTACTCATAAAGTTTAAAGGATTTTTTGTTTTTGTTGTTGTTGCTGTTGTTAAACAGGCCTAGGAGAGGTTTAAACCCACTGCCCCTGGTGTGCAGTAACCACTGAGCTATGGTACCCAGCCCAAAAGGTTTTTTAATATGTAACGTACAGTGCAATAGTTTTCTATAAGGTGTAGTATAAATTGAAAGAGCAACATTGAAGGATAAAGAAAACACTGGTAATAATATCATAACAAATAATTAAATTTAGATCAAGCTTTTGGATAGTCAAAGCCAAAGGAAAAACATATTACATGCATTATTTGGTAGAAAGAAATATACCAAGCTTAGTGTTATTATCCCATTCAATAAAGGTAAGTTTTCATTGGCACTAAGACTTATTTGGAATGTATTTTTTACATTCATATATGAGGGAAATTTTTTTAATGATGTTATTTGTTGGCATTTTAAGACTAACTTGGCATTAGATGAAGCATTGTACACATGTATACAAATTCTAATGCTTACAACAATTCTGCAAGGTAGGCAACATGTTAGGTATTTCATAGAAGAGGATCAACCTCTTACCAGAAAGTTCAATATAAATAGAAGTTCTAAGGATAATTAGCTTACTATACATCCTTAAAAGATAATGTATCAAGCTTTCTAATGCAGCCTTACGAACTGAAGTAAATTTCACATACCCATTCCTTTGCCAATAGCACACAAAATATTTTTAAAACTTCCATTGTAAAATAAAAAATGAAAAAAAGCTCCCTTGAATCTCACATTCTTCACTCATGATGCACTTTTCTATAGCCTTTCCCAGCAATTTTTTTTTTTTAAGGACTGTGTGTTTATCAATGACAGGCAGGTATCATGGTGACTGTTTATTGAAATTTTTCCTTTTCAAAGTCTCTATCTTTATGGTAATAAGTCTTTCAGTAGCATTAATATTGTTGAGAATGCTCTAGCTTTGGAAGGCTACACTATTCTATTTCCAGAAAAAGTAATTAATGCTAATGTTCCTTCACAGAGAAATAAAGAACTCATATATTTTTCTCTCCTTTATCTTCATCTATTTTACTTAAACTGCTGCCATCAGTCACTTGTAGTAGACCACTAGTGGTCTCATCATTGGTGTCATCACAGATTCTTTTGAGATCTATTTTATACTTTTATTCTTTACTTTCTTTATATGCAAACTCAGGACTTCTGCTTTTAAAAATCTATTAAAAAGCCAATGTTTTCTAATAATTCTACTGACAAAAACACCATTGTCATAAAATTGCTACTCTTTGCTATCTCAATTCATTTATTAATTTGAAAAACATTTCTGAGGTACCAACAGCATAAAAAGAACTGTGTAATATGTAAGAGGTGATTTAGAAAAGGTTATACTATGTATCCAAGCACAAGGAAGGCTTTATATAAAAGTAAAAATATAGGTTCAGCGCCTGTGGCTCAAGCGGCTAAAGTGCCAGTCACATACACCTAAGGTGGCGGGTTCGAATCCAGCCCGGGCCCGCCAAACAACAATAATGGCTGCAACCAAAAAATAGCCGGGCGTTGTGGTGGGCGCCTGTGGTCCCAGCTACTTGGAGGCTGAGACAGGAGACTCGCTTGAGCCCAGGAGTTAGAGGTTGCTGTGAGCAGTGAAGCCATGGCACTCTACCCAGGGGGACAGCTTGAGGCTCTGTCTCAAAAAAAAAAAAAAGTTAAAATATAAAAAGGGCTCACTAGGCCTAAAATTAGTGGGAGAAAACCATTCTACTTAGTGAATGGAATGTGAGCTAAGAAGAAGCACATGGTGTCTAGGTAGTTCCAGGAACCTGAAAGGAAAAGTGTAAAATACATGGAAGCTAATAATGGGATATGAACTTGCCATGCTAAAAAGTAGAGCTCACTGCCTCCAAGCCATGACTCTTAGGCACAAAAGTAATAATTAAATTTGTGCCCTTTTTGGGGGTTTTGTCTTAAAATATAATAATGTTTAATGTAAATTAAGTTTTAAAAATAGCATGAGGGACATACAATATGAATGTAAGAAGACACTGGGTAAATATCCTGGGGAAAACTTTATTTTCAAAATACTTATGTATTTTTAAAATACTTATTATATATATTTAAAAATTATATAGTTCAATTATTATTTTGTTGGAAAATAATCTGGTAGTTTTTGTATACTCCTAGCCCGGTATCTAATCCTAATATGAAAAATGGGATGAATTATAAAAGTATGTAATTACTTTTATAAATTTTAAAATATTAACAGGGTACAAATGCTTTTGTTATATGTCTACCTTGTATTATTGCTTAAGTCAGGGTTCTAGTGTACCCATTCCTGGACTCCAATGACATTTACATCTCTTTGTACCTTTGTATGCCCATTATTTAAGCTATTGATTATTAGAGAGTAGATGAGGTGTTTGTTTTTTATATTCCTGAGATACTTTGTTTAGAATAATGGTCTCTAGAACAGAAATCTCACATTTTCTTAATCCACTCATGAATTAATAGGCATGTAGGTTGATTCTAAATCTTTGCAATTGTGAATTGTGCTGCAATAAACATGCAAGTGCAGGTGACTTTGTAATAAAATGATCTCTTTTCCCTGGGACAATAGCCAGTACCTTTTATCCCACATTTCCCAACATTGGGTATAATTTTGTTAGTAAACTATGATTAGAAAAAAATGGCATCTCATTGTTTGTTACTTTTCATTTTTCTGATTACCAGGCTAGGTTGGATATCCCTAGAAAAGTATAGAATTTGTTAATTATGCATACTTGCCCAAATGAGAGTTAGTCTTATAGTACAATACCAATTATCTACTGTTACGTATTGCTACAGGCTTACCTATCCAACTGTTCATTCTTCCTAGCAACCTCTCTTCGTTGGATTAATCTATCATCATCACTGTCATCAGTGCCATCACAGATGTTTCTTGATAGTTCTATCACATTACTTTTGTACTTTTTCCTTTCTTTCTTTACCTTTAATAAAAGTTTGGCATATAAGATAATTGTTATGGTTATATTCAATAAAAATAACTTTTCTTGTTTTCACAAAAAAGTGAATGAAACAGAGTTGATAGCTTAATTGGCATGGTTATAGCCAGTAAATGTCATTTGCCTTTAATGTTATCATTATATATGAAATATCATCATTATAATTTATCCATAAAATCTGTGTAAAGTCTGCTTCATTTCTGTTTTTTTGTTATTTATTTTGTTTTATTATCATTTAAGATAAGAGTCTCACTCTGTCACCCCGGGTAGAGTCCTGTGGCATCATAGCTCACAGCGATCTCAAACTATTGAGCTCCAGAGTTCGTCTTGCCTCAGCCTCCCAAGTAGCTGGGACTAACAGCACCCACTATAATGCCCAGCTAGCTTTTTTCTATTTTTAGTAGAGATGGGGTATCATTCTTGCTCAGGCTGGTCTCAAACTTCTGAGCTCAAGCAAGCCACCTCAGCCTCCCAGACTGCTAGGATTACAGGTATTGGCCCCTGTAAACAGCCTTTGGTTCATTTCTGTTTGAGAGAATGAACCAGAATTTTTCAAAATTTCAGAAAGGGGTCTTCTCAATTTTGTGACTTTATGTCCGTTAACTCCTTACTATTTAATATGTATTTTTACCCCATTTGACTGGAAGAAACTGGGAAATAAAAGACAAAGACACAAAACATGCCATCTTCTGCCTTGGTTTTACATTACATAGCCAGACTTTGAGGATGTGACATTTGAGAGGCTTCAAGACCAGGAAGGAAGCTTCCTCTTGTTTACACTAAGCTAGTCTTTTCTTCACTGCATTTTACCATTCTCTTTTCATTTGGATCCTGGGATATCACAAAAGTGAAGGTGCTCACTAAACACAAGGAACAGAGTGAAACCACTGAGTTGTTAGTGCGAAATTCTGAAAAATGAGATCCTTTCCAAATTCACTGTCTGTAACCATCAAATGTTATAGCTGAAGGATAAATAATAGAAGTAATTACCTACTTTAGTCCAATTATAATGAAGAAAAACCAGGAAAGATTATATGATCAGTCCAAAGCTCCTAACGTGACATTACCTAGTATTTTATGTCACCAAAAGAGATCATACAATTCCATAATGCTGAGCCAGATAAATTACCAGATAAATTCATCAAATTAATCAGATAAATTGAAAATGCAATACCGACAAAGAAATTTAATGCCTTCCCAGGGAGTGGGAGGCCTCATCTACTTCACTTGTAAAGAAGGGTATCTCCAGATTTTGTCTTTTTATTATTGTTTCAGGTTAATGTGAGAGAGGGTAGAAAGAATTAGGTTACAATGTTTGCATTTGTTAGGTAGAGTCCCTCTTATCATTGTGTCCCACCCCCAAGAGGTGTGTCATATACTTTGACATTGTGCCCATTAAATGGAAGCACACTCATCCTATGCCCTCCTCTTCTCTCCCCACTCCCTTGTTCCCCTAACCCTCCACCTTGAATTGATTTGAGTTTTTCTCTTATATGGGTGAGTATTAGATCATCTACTGGCTTAATATTAGTATTCAGTACACTGGATGCTTGCTTCTCCATTCTTATGATGCTTTATTAAGAAGAATGTGTTCCACCTCCATCCTGGTTAATACAAAAGATGTAAAGTATCCATCTTTTTAAATGGATGAATAGTATTCCATGGTATACATATACCACATTTTTAAAATCCATTTCTGGGTTGGTGGGTATTTAGATTGTTTCCAGATTTTGGTGATTGTAAACTGAGCTGCAAAAAACAATCTAGTGTACATGTCTTTATGATAAAATGAGTTTTTTTCTTCTGGGTAGATGCTTAGTAGTGGGATTGTGGGATCAAACAGGAAGTCTCATTTGAGTTGAGGATTGACTTGAGGACTCCCCATACTTCCTTCCAAAGTGACTGCATTAGTTTGCAGTTCTACCAACAGTGTAATAGTTTTCCCTTCTCTCCACATCCATGCCAGACTCTGCAGCTCTGAGAATTTCTGATGTGGGCTATTCTCACTGGGGTTAGGTGATATCTCAGGGTAGTTTTGATTTGCACTTCTTTGATGATCAAGGACAATGACCATTTTTTCAAATGTTTGTAAGCTGTTTGTCTTCCTCAAAGAAGGTTCTGTTCATGTCTCTTGTCCAGTGATAGAAGGGATTGTTTGGGTCTTTTTTTGTTGATTAATTTAAGTTCTCTGTTAATTCTAGTTATCAAGAATATCTGTAGATTCTAGTTATCAAGAATAACTAGATTTGTCAGATTCATAATATGCAAATATCTTTTCCAATTCTGAAGGTTGCTTTTTACTTTACTTGTTGTGCAGAAGCTTTTCAGCTTAATTAAATCCCATTTGTTTATTTTTTTTTTGTAGTTGTTGCAATTCTTGCTGAAGTCTTTGCCATAAAATCTTTCCCCAGTTGGATATTATAGTTTTTCCCACACATTGTTCTAAGATTATAATTTCTTGTCTTAATTTACGTCTTTTATCCATCTTGAGTCAATTTTTGTAAGCAGTGAAAGGTATGTGTTCAGTCTTTTGCATGTGGTTATCTCCTTCTCCCAGCACCATTTGTGGATTCTTTTCTCACTGTGTGCTTTTTTTTGTTGTTGTTGTTATTTATCAAAGATCAGATTGCTATAAGGACTGGTTTCATATTTTGGTTTGCTATTGTGTTCCCTATGTCTATGTCTATATCTATCTCTATTTTTTTGGTCAGTACCACACTGTTTTGATCACTGTGGACTTATAATATAACTTGAAGTCTGACAGAGTGATGCCTCCAGCTTTGTTTTCATTACCAAGAATAGCCTGGGCTATATGGGTTTTTTTCAGGTTCCATACAAAATGAAGTACTATTTTTTCCAGTTCTTCAAAGTATAATGGTATTTTAATGCGGATTGAATTTAATCTGTAGATTGCTTTGAGTAGAATAGATATTTTAACAATGTTGATTTTTTCCCAGCTAAGAGCATGGCATGTTCTTTCATTTGTTAATTTCTTCTGCTATTTCTTTTCTTAGGGTTTCATATTTCTCCTTGTAAATATTCTTCACCTCTCTTTTTAGGTATATTCCTAAATAGGATATAGAATTGAATTCTGGGCTGAAAATTATAAAGTTAAAGGTAGATGACTATTCTTTTCAGGCTTGAAAAGTTTCACTTGAGAAATCCTCTGTCACCCTGATGGATCTGCCTCTGTAGGTCAATTGGCACTTACTCCTGGCTGCTTGAAGAATTTTCTCTTTCTTCTGGACTTTGGACAGATTCATGACTGCATGTCTTGGGAAGCTCTGTTTGAGTTCAGATGACCTGGGGCTTGATATTCCTCTGAAAGGAGTATGTTGGAATCTTTGGTGATACTTGGGAAATTTTCATTTATGATATCATCTAGTAGGGCTTCCATTCCTCTGGAGCACTCTTCTTCCCCTTCTGGGATAGCTATAATTTGTATGTTTGAAGGCTTCCTGACGTCTCATGACTCTGAGTGAACATTCTGCCTTCTTTCTCTCGTTTTCTGCCTCTTTAACTGCTTGTATTAGCTAAAGAGCTTTCCTCTAGCTCTAGGTTTCTTTCTTCTTTATAGTCTAATCTGTTATTGATACTTTCTACTGTATCTTTAAGTATTTTGATTGACTACTTCATTTCCTTAAGCTCTGCTATATTCTTTCTATGTTCTTCAAATCTGTTATCTCTTATTTGGCTCGGTTTCTGGATTTCCTTTTGGTTATTTTCCACTTTCTCAGCAATTTCCTTCATTGTTGTTATCATCCATAATTTAAGTTCCCTTTCTGTCATTTCTATCATTTCCTTATTGGTGGAATCTTTGCAGTAGCTATTTAGTGATCCCCTGGGGTGTGGTGGGGTGGGGTTGCTCTGTTCTGATTTTTCATGTTGCCAGGATTTTTCTGTTGGTTCTTTCTCATGAGTGTTTTATTCTTGTGTGCGTCTTTCCTCTACTTTTTCCTTTCACTACCTCCTTCTCTTTACGTTACCTTGTCTGTATACTTAAGTGTTGAACTATCCTTTTGGTATAGGACCAAAAGGAAGAGAAAAGAAAGTGAAGAGCAATAAAGGAGAAAAGATAGACAAAAAGAAAAGTAAAAGATAAGGAGAGGGGGTAAAAGGAAAGATTGACAAAAGGAAGAGAAGAACAGAAAGAGAGAAACAGGAGTAATATTGGTGTTCAGCAGGATACTTTGACCCACATCCACAATTTCCGGCCTCTGGTGAGACTGGATGAGCGGGTCTGTTGAGATCAGGAGCTCCTTACCAGCCTGAGCAAAAACAAGACCCCCACCTCCACCAAATAGAAAACAAAAAAACCCCAGCAGTATGTTGCTGTGGGAACCTGCCATTCGCATCCTTCCAAAGGGCAAAACTAGAAGGACCCCCTAAACAAGGGGATCAAGGTCTCCGTGAGCCAGGCCAATGTGTGGCACTCCAATCCAAGCCTCAGTGTGAGGCTCTGTCCTTTAAATGGAATACAGATTGACAAAGAATAAAACAGATCAGAAAAAAGATAACATAATAATAATAAAAGTGTATAAAAAAATGAAAAATAAAATTATATAAGATGTAAAATAAAGAAAAGGGCAGTATATCTTAGTTGTTATTTGGCAAATTTATGTGGGAAGGATAAGAAAAGTAGAAAAATCTCTACAAAAAGACAGAGAAAAGTAGAGAAATGGAAAGAAAGAATAAAAGGGGTAGAAAAACTGTAGCAAAAATGGAGCCCTTATTATTGAAGAAAGTAAAAGTGGAAAAATAAAAATGCAACAGAACAAAACAAAATGAACAAACAGAAAACATTAAGGGAAAAAATTGAAAAAAAAAAGAATAAAAGGATCAGAAGAAGTATAGCAAAAATGGAGCCATCACTATTGAAGAAAGAAACAATGAAAAATTATAAATGAAAACATGTAAAAAAATTAGGGAAAAATTTAAAAAGAAAGGAAAAAAATATGTATTACTCATCAGTGTACTTAACAGACATATCTCAACCTTTTCAAACAGTGTTCCTTGGCCATGTAATAAAATGTATTTTGTTCAAGTCTCCCCACAGGTGGCTTCCCAAATCAGCAGCTATTCCAGAACCCACCTTGCACTAGGACCCTGCAAGCTGTTCCTCCCAGGTAGCTCTCCCACAATGGCTGCACCTGGCCAGCAGCTGAACACGAGAGCTCTGCTGTAGCTGGTGGCTCCATCCCAGGCCCTGGGCACTGTTGAAGATCACTTGTTCACCCAGCAAGTGAGCCCAGGTCCAAAAAAAAAGCCTGCAGGGCAGGCCTTTCTGTCTGAAAACTACCACTGAACTGGCTGGCCTCTGCCAGCATGCAAGCACTTGCCTTCTGTGCCAGTTCTCCACTGCTCCTGACCTCTTCATTGGCTTCTAGAGTCTCCTGCTGCATCCCTGTACCCCTGAAGTGAAGTTTCTGGACAGGACCCCCCTGTCTGAGGTGGCTGGAGATGTTTGTCCCCACGCTCATTGTGAGATTGTGAGTGGCTGCAAAGGAAATGTCCCTAGTCCACTATCTTGATCTGTCCATATATTGTCTATTTTTTTTTTCTTTGAGACGTGCCACGGCATCACAGCTTATAGCATCCTCCAACTCCTGAGCTCAAGCGAGTCTCCTGCCTCCGCCTCCCATGTAGCTGGGACTACAGGTGCCTGCCACAATGCCCGGCCATTTTTTGGTTGCAGCCATCATTGTTGTTCGGCGGGCCTGGGTTGGGGATTTGAACCCACCACCTTAAGTGTACGTGGCTGGCGCCTTAGCCAATTGAGCCACAGGCGCCGAGCCCAACATACAAATTTTAAGGTGACACAGCATTCAGTCTGTAGCAGAAGCCAAAAAATTTTTAGAACCCTAGGAAAAGATGTTTAAACTCATTAGCCTATATTGTCTATTTTTAAGACTCAATTTACTGAACTCACCTTTCTACTTTGGAGTTCAGTAATAAATTTTTTTTTGTTTGTTTTTGTTTTTTGGTTTTTTTTTTTTTTTTTTTTTTGAGACAGAGCCTCAAGCTATCCTCCTGGGTAGAGTGCCATGGCATCACAGCTCACAGCAACCTCCAACTCCTAGGCTCAAGCGATTCTCCTGTCTCCGCCTCCCAAGTAGCTGGGACCACAGGTGCCCGCCACAATGCTTGGCCATTTTTTGGTTGCAGCCATCATTGTTGTTTGGCGGGCCCAGGCTGGGGATTCGAACATGCCACCTTAGGTGTATGTGGCTGGCGCCTTAGCCAATTGAGCCACAGGCGCCGAGCCAAAATAGGGACTTTTTAAAAAC
>CAUYQV010026555.1:0-13250 GCA_963574575.1 Galagoides demidoff | reverse complement strand
AGCTCACAGCAACCTCAAACTTGTGGGCTCAAGTGATCCTTTTGCCTCAGCCTCCCTCCTGGGAGTGGAGGCACCTGCCATCATGCCCAGCTAGTTTTTCTATTTTTGGCAAGAGATGAGGTCTCACTCACACTTAGGCTGGTCTCGAACTTGTTAGCCCAAGTGAACCTCCCAGGGTGCTAGGATTACAGGTGTGAGACACCGCTCTCGGCTGTGCCTTCCTCCCACAGCCCTGTGAGTGGCTACCACAAGGCACAGTGACTGGCTGCTGGGTTTTGGGCACTGAGGCTACCTGCTGACGATGGGTAAGTGCTTCTTTACAGACAGTGCACTGAAAATTTCATCATGGCATAATTCAACATGTTGTGGTGGTGTAGAAATAATTTTTCTTTTTTTCTATTAACAACCCTTCCATGTGCCCAGTTTACTGTTTTTCTTTTGTCTTGGCACTGCGCTGACCACACACTGTATCCCAATGTAGAGCTGGCATCTGTCTCTCCCAAAATAGCTGTTCTTTTTTTTTTTTTTTTGAGAGTGTCACTATGTTGCTCTGGGCAGAGTGCCGTGGTGTCACAGCTCACAGCAGCCTCCAACTATTGGGCTTAAGCGATTCTCTTGCCTCAGCCTCCCAAGTAGCTGGGACTACAGGCATCCACCACAATGCCCAGCTATTTTGTTGTTGTTGTTGAGGTGTTTAGCTGGCCCGAACCTGCCATCCTTGGTGTGTGTGGCTGGCACCATAACCACTGTGCTATGGGTGCGGAGCCACAAACAGCTATTCTAGATGAGGACCAAGGCCATGCTTCACCCCTCAGGCATCTGCTTAGGGATAGTGATGAAAGAGATTGCCTCTGAGATTTGGTAAGGGGGTGGGCTGCTTCCTAAAACAAGCTGTCAGGACACCAAGGAGACAAGTGTTTATTTCAGGTGAGTGCAGAGGGCACAGAAGGGGACCAAGAGGCCCAGGTAGTCCACTCATGACCGAGCCCAGGCCTTCTGCCTCCTCTGCTATGTCTTTGCTAAACCTCAGCCAATCTTGTGGCTTTGTGGGGTTTAGGTGAAGAAAAACAGCATCTCTTCCATGTCCTTGTCCATCTGCGTGTATGCAGACACCGTCTTCGTTTTGAGGGCTGGGGGCTGGGAGCGGCACACCAGTCTCCTACCTCTCTGTGAGGAAATGAACTTGGTGAGCCTGCGATTCATAGCCTTGGCGGCACCTGGGTGCACACACATGTGGTGATGCCTGCAGCCCACCCCCTGGTTGAGAATAGTCTCAGTGACCTCCAGTCAGCCTGGCGGGCTGAGGGCGAGTTATCCTGAAATGACCAGGAGTGTGAGTCTGCCTAGCGTTTACCAAGCCTGGTTCATGGTGCACCACCTTTTAGATGTTGGGGAGCTGGGTTCCCAGAAATAAACTGGGAAATATTAGGCTACATGGAATGAGCCCATTTCCTGGGCTGTGGGTCATGGAGGAGATCTGCAGTGTCTGTTCCTGCCCAGGTGATAGCACAGGGATGACGGCCTATCCAACTAAAAGGATCCCAGCCTCACCAGTTGGTTGGGGGCTACGCTCAACTCCAGGTCTCGTTTAGGGACAATGCTTTCTATTGCAAGGCCAGCCCATTTGCCATGGGGTGAAGTCACAGGACATAGCAGGAGGAGGACCCTGTGACAAGTGGTAAGTGTAAATGGGTGGTGAGACCCGGGGCCAAGCTGCTTGTGCTGCGTTGGGCAGGTTCCGGCCAGTTTGTGCCCAGGAGCTTGTGTGCAGGGAGGAGACCTTGTCTCAGGCCTTGGGCTGGTGGCTCAGGGGAGGGCAGACTGCTCCCTCAGCACCTTAGTGACACTGCCTGCAAAGAGGGGTGTCAGGATCTTGGACCTCAGCTCCTTAGTCTGCCGTGCTATCTCTTAGGACCCTCCAGCAGAGGACCTCCCCACCCCTGTCCCCAAGGCAATGCTGCCCACCTTCATCTTGATCTGAGCCCGGGCCCGGGCTTGAGCACGCTGCAGACGCTCTTCCTGCAGCATCTTTTGTAGCTTGGCCTTCTCTTCCCGAAATCTGGTAGCAAGAGATAGCTTTAAGAAATGGCGGGGCCTGGGTGGCAGTGCTGCATCCCCTTCTCATCTTCCTTCTGTTTGTACTTAACGGTTATCAAACTTTGCCCAGTCCCCCTCTAATCAGGGTGGCAGGGACACAGAGGAGAAGCCCTTATATTCTGGAAGAAGACAGCTGGGCATTTACAAGGGCTTCAGGGCCCTGCCCCAATGAGTGAACCAGGCAGACCATGGGACCAGGAAAGCCATGAGCACCCATCTCACCTGGGTCCCACCCAGTATCCTGACAGGAGCTCATGCCACCTGCCTCATCAGTCACCTCTTGAGTTCCTGGGAGCTCACTGGTCCTCAGCACCCCACCCTCACCTATCCTCACACACTGCTGCAGCTGTGCCTCCCCTCCCCAGGGCTCTGGCCCCTTTAATCCAGCCTGAAAGGGAAGAGTCTAAACAAGCTCTACCTGGCCCTGTCTGTCCCCTCCTTAAGGCCCCTGACCATTGTTCCTTGTCCTCAAGGTCCAGGCCATGCAGATCATATCTTCACTGAGCTCCAGCTCTTCTAGACTGTCCCTGAAGACTCCTGACCATATCACAGGTCACTGTCATCCCCTCCAGGGAGCCTTCCCCAACTGCTCCCTCCAGCCCAATTTGATGTTCCCCAGGTCCCCTCAAGACCCTGCCTTCCATTGCTTATAGCATGGAGCACCAGGAGCTGTCTGCCTGATTAAGGAGCCCTCTGAGGGACAGCAGCCTCACCAGTGGGCAGGCCGGAGCTCACCTCAAACGCCGCTCCTTCTCCTTGGCCTTCTCAGCCTGCTCAATCCTGCCATGGGGTACGTGCTCCAGGTTCTCCAGCAGCTCACCCAGCTGGTGCTCGATGATGGTCAGCATCTGCACGGTGCCCAGGTTGGCATCCCTACGGCTGCCGGTGCAGTGCCGGTACACATCTCGCACCTTGAGGTCCAGGTTCTCTAGCAGCTTGTCCTGTGGAGAAGTGGGCCTCCAGCAGTGGCCAGCAGGCCTATGCCTGGACTCCATGTTTACTTAGACCTGTGCCTTCAGCTGTGGCATGCTTACCCCCAAGAGTCTGCCTTGGCTCGGCACCTGTGGCTCAATCGGCTAAGGCGCCAGCCACGTACACCTAAGGTGGAGGGTTCGAATCCCCAGCTTGGGCCCGCCAAACAACAATGATGGCTGCAACCAAAAAATGGCCGGGCGTTGTGGCAGGCGCCTTTGGTCCCAGCTACTTGGGAGGCGGAGGCAGGAGACTCGCTTGAGCCCAGGAGTTGGAGGTTGCTATGAGCTGTGATGCCATGGCACTCTACCCAGGGGAACAGCTTGAGTCTCCGTCTCAAAAAAAAAAAAAGAGTCTGCCTTGCACACAGGGGAGCTCTAGAAACCCCGGTTGGGTTTTATTTGGGGGGGGGGGGGTTACAGTTTTTGGCTGGGGCTGGGTTTGAACCCACCACCTCCGGTATATGGGGCTGGCTGGCGCCCTACTCCTTGAGCCACAGGTGCTGCCTAGAAACACAAGTTGAACAGAACTTGGGGTACAGGATTGCCTTGGCTTCAGCCCCCACCGGGATTCACACCTGTGTCTCACCCTGCTCCCAGCTTCTTCAGCAAGCCCTGCACTGGTCCTTGCTCTCCCCAGGGTCACATTGCCCTCTGAGCTTGTTCTCTGATATTTGGAAAATAGGTAAAAGGCCCTGCACATAGGTGTGTGCAAGGGGGGAGTGATGAGCAGCAGGCGGGCCCAGCCTACTCGGGGCACAGCAAGTGCCCACTGAGTCCCACATACCTGGCCCAGTGCCTGGCACAGGTAACACTCGACAGTGTTCAAGTGAGCCAGGAAGCTGGCCCATGTACACAGCAGCCCCGAGCACATTGTCAGTGGGGTCAGCCAAGAACACCACTGGACTTCTCATCCCTCAGAGTTTTTTCTCACTCTCCCAGCCTGGTTGGAGACACACCTCTTCCCCTCTTCAGGGTCACCTTGCTGGACACAGCTCTATAAAGATGTGCTTAAGAGGCAGACAGATTTGTTGAATGAAAGAATGAGGTATGGGTGGACCTGAGCTGCCAAGGGTGTCAATACACAAGTGGCTTCTCCAGCTGGTGCTCCCTGGTTGCCCAAGGCCTGGATGGCAGGTGGGGGCACCCAGGCAGCTGCAGAGCACTCGTGTGCCCCTCTTTGCCCTCCAGCAGGTCCCACCACCTCCTCTACCTGGGGCTTGTGGTCACTCGCTTCCCACCTACCTGCTGATCACCCTTGTACTCGCCATAGTTAAAGACTCGGGATTTGAGCTCCAGGTCGGCGGCTGTTTCCTCCTCCTTGATGATTGATACCATCATCGTGCCCATCCACTGCTTCAGCTGGTTGATCTCCTTGTCCCTGCATGGGGGGACCAGCAAGGCCACTCAGCATAGCTCCTGGCAAGGCGCTTCCCTGAGCATGTCCATCTGCACAGAGCTGACCCCTGCTGGCCATCCCAAGGGCTGAAGCCTAGTGAATGCAAAGTGTCTGCACTCCCAGGAGGTCAAAGTCCTGGCAGAATACAGAGGGGAATGTAAAGTCTATGATAATCTACATTTTAAAAATTTAAAAATAGCTTTATTGAGGTATAATTCACATACAATGAAAGTAACATAAAATACGATTCAGTAGTTTTTAGTACATTCTCATAGTTACACAACCATAACCATAATGTAAATTTAGAACGTTTCATTACCCTAAAAAGAAATCCTGTGTCCATTAGCATTCATGCTCCATTGCCCTCTCTCCCCCTTGGCCGTAGGCAACCACAGGTTTACTTTCTGTCCTGGACATTGTATGATAATAGAATCATACAGCATGTGCCTTTTGTTGATGCTTTCACCTAGTGTAACATTTTCAAGGTCCATGTGTCAGGCAGCATGTATCAGAACTTCATTCTTATGGCTGAATAACCTTCCATTGTACAGATGGAGCACACTCTGTTGATCCATTCCTCTGACAGACATGTGGGTGTTTCCACCTTAAGCCTCTTGAGAAAATGGCCACTATGGATATGTAGAGATTTTGTGAGGACATGCTTTCCATTCTCTTGAGTATATATTTAGGAGTAGAACTGCCACATTTCACGTTTATATGAAATAATACATTTTAAAGCATCTTCACAATCATGGTATATATAGAAGCTAACCATCTCACATTGAGTCTCCTGAGTAGAAATCCCAGCTCTTAACACTGGCATGGGTCCACCAAGTGCTGGCAGCTGCATACAGGTCCTCATCAGAGTGAGGTCATGGACGTCAGTCACTGCCAGGAGTGCCAGGGAGGCCCATGGCTGCCGTCCTCCAGTCAGGCATCCCCCTTAGTGACACAACCTATTGGCATTTTCTGTCTTATACAAAGTCCTGAAGGTTGCTGCTCCTTGGCCCATCAGGAGAGGGCTATAGACTGCTCAGCTGACCTATCCCCTCAGCTCTGGGGCCAATGGTGGAGGTCAGAAGGCCACGCCCAGTGTTCTGAGCTGGTCGCTAGCTCACCAGGGCTGATGTTCACAAGCAGCTTCCCCCGCTCCCTGTTAGCTAGGGCAGTGTGTAGCTCACCTGGGGAAACAATGGTTAGTACTTCCTAGGACAGAAATGTGACCATGCTCTGCTGCACCTGATTTTTAACAGTGGTTCTGAGTCTTCCCTCACATTGCCCTAACTGGTAAGTGTGATACTGTGGCTGGCCTGTGTGGCTTTTACCGCTGGGGTTTCTTTGTGCATGCTCATTCCCCACCCTCCAGTTATTTGGAGAAAAGATATTTTTTTCCTCCTATTTATCTTTAAGTTTAAAATCCTTGGGTCACAATCTTTTCTCCTCAAACTAGACTCTACCACTGATTTATGAGAAACAGAGGCAGAGGGGCATGCAGCTCAGAGTTTGTCCTGGGACCAGCCTGCACATCACCTGTAGGGTTTTCAGAAATAGCATCAGGCTTTAACCCAGGCCTGTCAAATCAGAAAGTGCATTTTAAGATTCCTGGGGGGATGTGAGTACACATAAGGTCTAAGAAGTACTTCATCCTGGAAAAAAGACCTGGTTTCTTTGACAAATAGACTGCAAAGAGAAAACAGGATGGAGGGGGAGCCGACAGATAGAAAAGGATTTAAAGACACAACCAGGCTCGGCGCCTGTGGCTCAGCGGGTAATGCGCCAGCCACCTATACCAGAGCTGGTGGGTTCGAATCCAGCCCAGGCCTGCCAAACAATGAAAACTACAACCAAAAAATAGCCTGGCATTGTGGTGGGTCCCTGTAGTCCCAGCTACTTGAGAGGCTTGAGGCAAGAGGATTGCTTAAGCCCAGGAGTTTGAGGTTTCTGTGAACTGTGATGCCACAGCACTCTACCCAGGGCAACAGCTTGGCACTCTGTCTCAAAAAAATAAAGACACAACCAGAGGAATGACATCAGCAAGATGGTAGGACAGGAGGTCCTTGGCTTTTATGCCCCCAACGGAACACAAAAACTGAAAAAGCCACATTAAAGAAAGTAAGGACAGTTTTACTTTGCTTATGTCACCTCTGCAGGGCCGAGAGGGGTCCTACTGGCCTGCAATATCTCCTCTGGGGGAAGGAAAGAGAAAGGTGGAACTCTACCTTCTGTGGGGGTGCCTAAGACACCCACTTGTCTCTTACCTCACCCAGAGTACTGGTACAACTGGCATGGATGAAATACCTGGGGAAAGCTGGGAACAAAGAATAGGGGCAGGGCTCAGCCTCCAGGGTGCAGATGCCCCCAGCAGGTCCACCCATCATGGACCCCAGCTGCAGGCACTGCCCACAGATCTCACTAGCTGTCCCAAGCAGAATCTCTGGCTGAGCTGACTAGTGAAGGTTTTTTCCTGCTGAAACCAGTCTGTAAAGACTGGAAAAGGTATGTTCTTCTTCAAATGCACAGACATCCATGCACGGTCACAAGGATCATGAAGAATCAGGGAAACATTACACCACAAAAGGAACATAAAGAAACTCCAATAGCCAGCCATAAAGAAATAGAGATGTATGAACTGCCTAGCAAGGAATTCAAAATAACTGTCTTATAGAAGCTCAGTGAATTATAAGAAAATATAGATAAATAACAACAAAATCAGGAAAACAATGCAGGAACAAAGTAACAACTTCAATAAAGAAATAGAAACCAGAAAGAAAAAAAAACAAATCCTAGACCTGAAGAATGCAAAATTGAAAAATTCAATAGAAAGCTTCAACAGCAGACCAGATCAAGCATAAGAAAGATTCAATAGGCTCGGTGCC
This sequence comes from Galagoides demidoff, assembly GCA_963574575.1. Lineage (NCBI taxonomy): Eukaryota > Metazoa > Chordata > Mammalia > Primates > Galagidae > Galagoides > Galagoides demidoff. The sequence continues at coordinate 5,907 of CAUYQV010026555.1, read as the reverse complement.
TGTGGCTCAATCGGCTAAGGCGCCAGCCACGTGCACCTGGGGTGGCGGGTTCGAATCCCCAGCCCGGGCCCACCAAACAACAATGATGGCTGCAGCCAGAGAATGGCCAGGCGTTGTGATGGGCGCCTGTGGTCCCAGCTACTTGGGAGGCGGAGGCAGGAGACTTGCTTGAGCCCAGGAGTTGGAGGTTGCTATGAGCTGTGATGCCATGGCACTCTACCCAGAGGGACAGCTTGAGGCTCCGTCTCAAAAAAAAAGAGAGAGCTGGCTGGTTCAAATCCAGCCTGGGTCTGCCAAACAGCAGTGACAACTACAACCAAAAAAATAGCCAGGCATTGTGGTGGGGCACATGTAGTCCCAGCTACTTGGGAGACTGAGGCGAGAGAATCACTTAAGCCCAGGAGTTGGAGGTTGCTGTAAACTGATGCCACAGCACTCTACCCAGGGTGACAGCTTGAAGCTCTGTCTCAAAGATAAAAAATAAAAAAATAAAAATAAGCTGGTCATAGTGTCATAAGCCTGTAGTTCCAATTACTCAGGAGGCTGAGGTGGGGGATCAATGAGCCCAGGAGTTTGAGGTTTCGTGAGCTGTGATGATGCCAAACACCCTAGCCTAGGCGACAGAAGGAGACCTCTCTGAAAAAAAAAATTATCTGGGTGGCGCCTGTGGCTCAGTGGGTAGGGCGCTGGCCCCATACACTGAGGGTGGCAGGTTTGAACCCGGCCCTGGCCAAACTGCAACAAAAAATAGCTGGCATTGTGGCGGGCACCTGAAGTCCCAGCTACTTAGGAGGCTGAGGCAAGAGAATCACCTAAGCCCAGGAGTTGGAGGTTGCTGTAAGCTGTGACGCTACAGCACTCTACTGAGGGCGATAAAGTTAGACTCTGTCTCTAAAAAAAAAAAATTTATCAAACATGCAGATATATTACCTATCTAGAAAAAGTGAAAGTAGATGAAAATGTCCTTAGGTGCAATTCTGAAGCTATAGCACAATGTTTGGCCTTTGACTGGAAGGACATCCATCTTTATCCACAGAGGGGCTAACAGGGGTCAACGATGCCAGGCTCATCCGCTGTTACCAGCTGTCCCATCCAGCTCAAAACCCCAGAGTGGCCAAGGCACTCTGAGGTGTTTGGAACTTATTAGTAAGACTGGGACCAGCCATTCTCAGTCTTGGTTACATGTTAAAATCATCAAGGAAGCTTTTACAAACACTGATTCCTAGGCCTTATTCTCCAAGCATACTGATCAGAATCTCTGAGGTGTGGCCTGAGCATTTAATGTATTTTCAGAGCTCCTCAGTCATGCTTGAGGACCTTCTGGGCCAGCTCATTTATCCAGAGAGCTAAGCAAATGAGGGGGTATCCCGTAGCTTAAAAAGCGAAGGAATACCTCCCCTGGAGCCTGCCAAGAGCAGTTGGAATGCAGGGCTATCTGACCTGGGCCAGTACATTACCACCTGTTTTTCCCCCCAGCAGCCCAATTCTGAAACGAAGCCCTGACATCACCAAATCGCCTCTGACGAAGTCGGAGCAGCTGCTGAGGATAGACGACCATGATTTCAGTATGAGGCCCGGCTTCGGAGGTGAGATGTGCATTCACAGGGATCTTGTTCTCCAGGTCCTTCTGTCAGTCTGTGGACAGGAAATTAAGCCCAGGGACCATGCAGCTTTCACTGTTTTTCCAGCCTGCCTTGGCTGTGCTTGGTGGATGAGGCACCAAGCCCATGGTATCTTCTGACGTCTGCTCCGCTCACCCAGCCCTGCTGAGTGCACTCTCAGGAGACCCAGGCTGACGGTGCCAGACTGGGCTAGCCAGCTTCCTCAGGCCATTGGTCTGGACAAGGATGGTGCAGGATCAGCAAGGCCAGCAGCTGGCTGGCTGTGGGAAGGGCAAGGGGAGGACAGGCCAGCTGCAGCCCAAAGCTGTCTCCTGCAAATGCTCTGAAATGACAACCTTGCACTAAATTTGTTCTCTGGGAGCTGGCAGGCGGGATTCAGGGCATATATCTGACAGCAGAGTGTGGTTTTAATTAAATGGAAATAGCTTGAGAAAATAACGATTTAGTGCAAAAGAATGGCAAAGCCCTTTGAAGCTTGGCCTGCAGCTGCTGGGTTTCAGCCCTCTTAGTGTCAAATAGGATTTTTGTCCTTATGGGTTTATTTTCCTGGGAAAAAATATTTAGGGCAGCACCTCAAAGGAGTGGGGCACCAGCCCCATGTGCTGGAGGTGGCGGGTTCAAACCCAGCCCTGGCCAAAAACTGCAAAAAAAATTTTATTTTAAAAATCATTCTCTTGCCTTTTATTTCATCCACTCACCTTTGCCTAGAGCATAAACAGGCCCAGAAGGGCGTCTCTATCCAGCCTGTAGTATGCTGATGCTGGATCCAAGCCCACCTTTCACTTGGTGATCTGAAGGTGTTCCATGCTGCCCTCAGCCTGACACAGGGACAGAGGGGGCAAGAGTCTATTCCTTTTATTGTGCTTTCTTACTCATTATCAGTATTAATTTTTTATGGCCCACAAACAACAATAACAAAAATCAGATGATTTTAAGGCCGCCCAGTGTGTCATCTCTCCCTGGGCAGCTGCTCCAGCATGTGGCAAGGACAGGTGTGTGGGTTTGGCAAATGACCTGAATCTGACTTTGGCCCTGGGTGCCCATTATCATGCAATGCCTTTGTCAAGGCCGTACAAGAGCCACTACTTCCATGATGAAAGAGTGTGCATGGTCAGTGGGGAAATACAGAAAATAAAGTGGGTGGAGTAAGGAGAAAGCTGAGTTCTCCCTAGACCTGACCCAGCTTTCAACCTTCAACCTCAGTTGTATCTTTAGGTGAATATGTGTAAACAAGGCAGAAATCTATAAGTTCATCATTTCAGAATGATTAAAATTAAACAAACAAAATGCCTTTTGCTGGAATATTCAGGGAGGCAGCCTATGATTCCATCCATGCTTTCATCTCTGGTGTGACTTCAGGTTGGCATGACCAAACCTTCAGTCTGACGTAGCATTGAGGGTCCAGGGAAAAGGCTCCTTTTGCCTATTTCTGTCACAGTAAAGTTCAAATAAAGAACAAATCCTCTGGTCGTGCTCTGTACCCAGGCCCTGCCATTCCTGTTGGTGTGGACGTGCAAGTGGAAAGCCTGGACAGCATCTCAGAGGTGGACATGGTGCGTGTTTCTCTGACCCTGGTGTGGGCAGGGGGTTCTCATGGCCTGTCCCAGGACAGAAGCCATGCACCTTAGTTCACTCAGGCTCACAGCTGCTAGAAGGTGGGGATTCCCACACATTTCACAGATGACTCAGAGATTGGCCCAAAGCCACCTAACTGGGAGGAAACAGCAGGATGACAGACACGACCATCCCCTCTGGTGCCCAGGCTCTTGCTACTCAGATGCATCCTCTGGGGAAAGGCACTCAGGTGTGAGCAGCAGGGGCCCAGGTCACAACTGCCGAGTAGCAGACACACCTTGCTCCTGTGCACTCTGCTTGCTTGGCTGTGGAAATGCAGAGGGACCAACGAGAGTCCCTTTTTTGTGTGTGTGGATTCAGATAAAAATACGGAACATTTTACAACTCATTGGCATATAAGACTTTTTTGGGCCTTATCCTTAGAGGCACACCTGAGATGAGCACTCTAGCATAAGTAGTTTGTTTGGGAAACATGGGAGCAGAGTGGGAAGTGAGACAGGGAAGCAAAGAAGTTGTGTGAGCAAGAGCCAGTCCCACCAGGGTCCTCCAGGAGTCAGCAAAGAACACATCTCAGGGTTATCCCAATTCTGGAGCAAGGGAGTTGGGATATTTATCCACCCCCACCCGATGGCAGAGTGCTGTCCTCAGGCCTTCACTCTCTGGGGTTGGAGCCCTCTGAGCAGTCCCTAGTGCAAGGTGGGCTGAGACATCTGTGCTTGCTGAGCTCCTCCCCTGCAGCCCTGGGCTCAGTGTCATTCCCCAGACAGGCAATGCTCCACCCGGGCGCAGAACCCCCTGCCCACACCGTGGGTTTGTGTGTCTGGGGTTCCCTCTTTGCCCCACCACCTGCAGGACTTTACAATGACCCTGTACTTGAGGCACTACTGGAAGGACGAGAGGCTGGCCTTCCCCAGCACCAACAACCTCAGCATGACATTTGATGGCCGGCTGGTGAAGAAGATCTGGGTCCCTGACATGTTCTTCGTACACTCCAAGCGCTCCTTCATCCATGACACCACCACTGACAATGTCATGCTGCGGGTGCAGCCGGACGGGAAGGTGCTCTACAGCCTCAGGTAGGGGCACCACCAGCTTTGCCAGGGACAGTGCTGGGTTCACAGCAGCAGTTTTGCTTTTGGTTCTGAATATGTAACTTATAACTCGTCAGTAGCTGCCAACTTCTCAGCATCAAGGAAAATTAACGGTACACATGAATAGAAGTTGTAAAGAATTACTCAGTCTTGCAAATACATTTGAGAAATTTCTCAAGCTGATACTTAACATTTTATGCCCTACCCTATATGTTATATTTCAATACTAAATTTATTTCTCTAGTAGGACTTAGAGAAATAGATACTATGTTCTCAAAAATTTGCCTCTTCCACTCTCTCTGATTTTCTTTTTTTTTTTATTTTTAATTTTTTTGTTTTTATTAAATCATAACTGTGTACATTGATAGATATATGGGTTTGGTGTACTGATTTGATATACAATGTGAAATGCTTACATTGCAATGATTAGAACATCCATCACAATTATACTCTTTTCTTTCTTTTTTTTGTTTTCTTTAGACAGAGTTTCACTATATCACCCTCAGTAAAGTGCTATGGCATCACAGCTCACAGTTGATTCTCTTGCTTCAGCCTCCCAAGTAGCTGGGACTGCAGGCACCCACCACAACGCCTGGCTATTTTTTTTGTTGTTGTTGCAGTTGTCATTGTTGTTTAGCAGGCCCAGGCTGGGTTCGAACACACCAGCCTTGGTATATGTGGCTGGCCCTGTAACCACTGTGCTAGACCCTGAGCCTATACTCTTCTTAATAGTTTTGAAATGTGCCATTGCATCATGCACATTAGATGAGGTCTCCCCAAATACCTTCCCTTCTCCTCCCTCCCCTCCCCTCTCTCTCTTCTTCCCTTCTTCTTTCTGGACTCTAGTTATGTTTTACCATTCATATGAAGGTGTAGGTGATTATATATTGATTTCATAGTTGTATTGAGTACATTGGATACTTTTTTCCTCATTCTTGAGATCTTTACTAAGAAGAATATGTTCCAGCTCCATCCAGGTAAACATAAAAGATGTGAAGTCTCCATCTTTTTATGGCTGCATAGTATTCTATGGTATATATATACCACAATTTGTTAATCTATTCATGGGTTGATGGGCACTTGGGCTGTTTCCATGTCTTTGCTATTATGAACTGGGCTGCAATAAACATTCTGGTGCAAATGTCTTTGTTGTAAAATGATTTCTGATCATCTGGGTATATATACCTACTAGAGGAATTGCAGGATCGAATGGTAGGTCTACTTTTACTTCCTTGAGTATTCTTCAAAATTCTTTCCAAAAAAGGTCATATTAGTTTGCATTCCCACCAGCAGCATAGAAGTGTCCCCTTCTTTCCACATCCATGCCAACATCTGTAGTTTTGGGATTTTGTTATGTGGGCTAATCTTACTGAAGTTAGATAGTATCTCAAAGTGGTCTTGATTTGAATTTCTCTGATGATTGAAGATGATCATGTGTTTGTAGGCCATGCACCTGTCTTCTTCAGAGAAGTTTCTGTTCAAGTCTCTTACCCACATAGAAATGGGGTTATTTGTTCATAAAATATTCTCCCAGGCCAATTTCTTCAAGTGTTTTCCCTGCACTGTCTTTAAGGGTTTTTTAAAAATAGTTTCATGTCTTAAGTTTAAATATTTTATCT